>CANIUD010000148.1:600000-765000 GCA_947470075.1 Closterium sp. Yama58-4
ATGCCCTGTTCGCGACAGAATCCAGCGAGAATGCCGGAGCGAAACTCGCCCCCGCGGTCGGAGTGGAGACAGCTGACACGACGACCACGAGTGTCCTGGGTGGTAAGCAACCACCTGATCAGCGTAGAAGTCACCTCAGACTTCCTCGCCAGGGGGAACACTGTGGTATAGCGGGAGTAGTCGTCAACGACCACCAAAAAGAAACGCTCACGCTCAGGGCCAGGGCAAGGAGAGGGGCCCCAGACGTCCAAGTGCAGCGTCTCAAAAGGCTCGGTGGCCGGACGAAGGGAGGAGGAGTGAGGGGTGGCACGCAGCCTACCCTCGACGCAAGGACCGCACGGTGGTGCAAGGGACGGCGGCAGCGACGGCAAGACACGCGGGAGACCTAAGACCAGACGCTGACTAGACATAGCACGCAGACGTGGAAGAGAAGGGTGTCCCATCCGGTGGTGCCACAGAACGGTGGGGTGGGCAAGCGACCGACAGGAGCAAGACGCAGCGACTGGACTGGACGCGACAACCTGAGGGGACGGAACCACCTGGTGAGACGCAGGGAGGAGACTAGGGGGAGGGACAGGAACTGGGAGGAGTGGCTGCTGCGACGGCGGCCGCTGTGGCTGCGGCTGCTGCTGCTGCCGCTGCTGAGGCTGCTGCTGCTGCTGCTGCAGTCGCTGCTGAGCGCGCGGGCCAGTGTGAAGAGTGTAGAGACCGGAGCCCGGCTCAGCAGCAAAAGTGGCGAGAGGCTGGTAAGAGTCCCCGTCAACACACACCGCAGTCTCTCCAGAAGGCTCAAACCACACACCCACGTGCTGACTCACAAGGGGTCGCACGCCCACCAAGTTCCGGGAGAACGAGGGGACGTGAAACCCAGTGAGAGACCCAGAAGGAGCAGCCGGACACGGCAAGGTGGTAGTGTGACGCGCGGTGACTGGTCCCGAAGTGGGATCAGCCAGCGCCACAGAAACAGGCGCAGGAAGAGGCGTAAGTGTCGTGCTGTCACGAAAGAAGCAGTGAGAGGCTCCAGAGTCCAGCGTGAACGACAGCGAACCGTCCTCTGAGGTAGCCGCTGGACTAGAGTCTACACAAGAACCTACACTAGCAACAGGCAACTGAGCAAGGCTAGCACCTAAGCTAACAACACCAGAGTAAGCAGAGTCAGAAACACTAGAGTCAACAACAGCATACATAGCATGAGGAGCACCAATCAGATCAACTAACTGCTCAGCAGACATGCCCCACAGAGCGGAGCCGTAGCGCTGAACCAGAGGAAGCCAGTCAAGGGCAGGACCGCCAACCCCGTAGGCCAACCGGACCGTGTCAGTGAGCTGAGCAAAGCACTGACCAGGGGGGTGAAAGCGGCCACAAGGGTGGCCCCGACGAGGACCTGTCAGAACCTGATAGGTGCAGGGAGGGTAAGCAGCACCACGCTGGGGCTGACGCAGCCCCGACCCCGGAGCCAGCTGCTGACGCTGCTGCTGCTGAGGCTGCTGGGAGGAGAGGGGCTGCTGCTGCTGCTGAAGCCGCTGCTGACGCTGAGCCTGGTACCACGCCGCTGCTCCACCTAGCGGGGCCGGCAGTACAGGAGACGACTGACGAGCTCGGGTGTCGCCACCACCAGCAGGCGCAGTGGAGTCACCAGCCGCTGCACGAGAGGTCTCTCCAGACGCTGCACTCCCACCACCGCCAGTCGCAACAGCACCCCCACTACCTCCGCTACCTCCGCCTCCACCTCCACCAGAACCACCTTTCTTGCCCCCCTTGCCGCGGGACCGCGACGCAGTCGTAACAGCAGCTGCAGTAGCGGCAGTGGCAAGAGAGGCAGTGAAGGTGGGTAACTGCGGGACTGTGCACCCGTGGAAGAGTGGGGGGGGCACAGCACCAGAGGCGGCAGCTACCGAGCGAAGGTTGCTCTCGACGTCCTTGAGCGCAGACTCAAGGACCTCAACTGTCAGCTCACTAGGGTGCTTCAGCAGGAGCGCGTCACGTACGGAGGCAAGGCGGTCAGGGAGGCTAGTGGCGATGAAATAGATAGTAATCGCCATGGGGGGAGGAAGCAGTGCAAGCTGTGCCTCAGTGCAAGCAGCGCGGTAACTAGCGTCGAGCGAGCGGAGGTGAGCGATCAAGTCAGCAGAGCGCTCAAACGAGGCGAGATCAGGAAACAGGAACGGGAGGAAAAGACGGCCAAGAGAGACAGTAGCGGGAGTAGAGTAGCGGGCCTTAATCGCAGTGAGGTACGCAGCAGCGGTGCGAACCTGAGTGAAGTGGACCTCCTCTGACTCAGGGAGGAGGCTGCTGAGTGCGATGCAGGCCGCAGCGTCACGCGACGTCCAAGCCGTCCTGTCAGCGCGCTGACGGGCAAAGCGAGCCGTAGCAGCATCGTCAGGGGCAGGACCTAAAGCGGCAGGCTCGGGGGGCTCGGGGAGGTCACCAGTAGCGTGCGACCAGAGGGTCTCGCCCCCCTGGACTTGACTCTCTAACAGACGGCGAGCGCGAAGGAGCCAGACGGAAAAGTCAAGAGGTCTGCCGTCAGCGTCGAAACGAAGAACTCGCGGAGTCGCCATAGCGAAAACTAACGCGAACGAGCAGGCGAGTAACAGCAGGAGGTAAGAGGCAAATTAGGGTTCAGGTGGGACTTAGTCGCAGCGGAAGAGCGGGCTAGAGCGACGGGCCAGGGCGTAGGGTCGACGGGACGGGGGAAAGGGCGGGCACGATGCGACGGGGCAGGGCGACGCGACGGGGGAGGGCGACGCGACGGGGTAGGGAGACGGGACGGGGCGACGGGACGGGGCAGGGCGACGGGACGGGACGGGGACGGGACGGGGCAGGGGCGACGGGACGAGACGGGGCGACGGGACGGGACGGGGCAGGGCCGCGGGACGGGACGGGACGGGGACGGGACGGGGCAGGGGCGACGGGACGGGACGGGGACGGGACGGGGCAGGGGCGACGGGACGGGACGGGGCGACGGGACGGGACGGGGCAGGGCGACGGGACGGGGCAGGGGCAACGGGACGGGGCAGGGCGACGTGACGGGGGGAAAGGGCGCGACGCGACGGTGGGAAAGGGCGCGACGCGACGGGGGGAAAGAGCGCGACGCGACGGGGGGAAAAGGGCGCGACGCAACGGGGGAAAAGGGCGCGACGTGACGGGGGGGAAAGGGCGCTAGGCGACGGGGGGAAGGGCGCTAGGCTCGGCACTAGGCGCGGTAACAACGGAACCGGTACGAACGAGAGGTAGGATCAGGCTCGGGAGATACGAACGGAGAACGGAGGAACGGGATCCCACAGGATCCTAACCTATCTGATACCATGTCAGAATGAGGAATGGATGATGCATTGATGTTGGTTGGGGTACATATAGCTAACCCTAAGTTTTGTACCCCCTAAGACAAACCTCACTATAGGCTACAACATTTGACACACAATTGGTTTGAAGCGCTCTGCATCGCGCGCACCGGCCGCCATCCAACCTACCAAACGAATTGTCAGGGAAAAGTCCAGTGGGAAGAACAAGCATGGATTAGCCAGAGCACGCTTCTACTCGTGATTCAGCAGCGCGCTACCGCTTCTCGTACCAGCTCGATCGTTCCCACATATTCCTTACATCACACCTTATAACCCATTTTTGTTCACCGAGCAAGCTAATCTTTCCGAAAGGCTTCCGGCTAGTACAGGCGAAAACCCAATGGCACGCGGCAGCGTTGAGAGTCGATAGCGTGGATGGGACGGGTTGGGTAGAGAGTCGTGTCGTGAGTGAGCGAGCTGCCTGCTGCCTGGGTTGAGCCTGTACTAAGCTTGTTGCCCGAAGAAGATTTCTGTTCTACGCGATTCTTTCGAACTGATTTTCACGGCCATATCTCTACCCTTGAATCTCCACGGCCGGGCGAAGGCGACTACTTCACGGCGCGATGCTCGCGGCGGAATGGTGTGGTGGTCCTTCTCGCGTGGCGCATGGTGGCGGGATCTCTGCCGTCGGGCGGCGCTTCTCCCATCGGACGGTTTTATTGATCTCGTCATCGTTTCTTTCAGTTTTTTTTTCAGCTTTATTGTTTTTTAGCTTGTTCGTTTCTTATTATTAACCTTCTCGAGATCACTTACTCATTTCGTTTATTCTTGGTGCGCTCAGCAGGAGGAGTCCAGGAGGGGTCGCGCTGGTGGTGTGCGAAGCGGGTGGAGCGAGGTGCGAGGAGCGACTTTACCTTGGTAAATGTCGTCTATTTTTAATGTTTTTATTTATCCTATTTACTTACGTCTTTCCTTTTCACTTTGTGCGTCTTAGGCAGATGGAGCATCGAAGATGAAGGCCGGCCAAGGAGGAGACCAGACTTCGCCTTGGTAAGTGTCGTCCATCATTAGTGTTTTCAAATATCCGATTTACTCACGTCTTTCCTTTCTCCTTGTGCGTCTTAGGCAGGCGGAGGGCCGAAGATGAAGACCGACCAAGGAGGAGACAACACTTCGCCTTGGTAAGCGCTGTCCATTATTAGTGTTTTTATATATCCGATGTACTCACGTCTTTCCTTTTCTCCTTGTGCGTCTTAGGCAGGCGGAGCGAACGAAGATGAAGACTCTCGCGGCCGGCCTCTCTCACACGGTAAGGTGTTGTGATCTTTTTTCCCGGCGGGTTTTTTTTATAAAGTACTAACGTATTTTTAAGTTGTTCTCTGTGGTGCAGGAAGTCGAGATCTAAGGAACAGCGCAAGGCGAGGATCGAATGAGGACCTACAAGGAGAAGCAAGGATCAACGAGGACCGAGGAGCTGCGAGGAGTTTGACTCCCCCGTTCCCCACCTTCCCTTTCTCAGGAGGTGGAGCAACAACAGCATCAGCAACACATGGTAACCGGGAACAGTGGCGTTTAGGAGCGTTAGATCAGATTTGTGTAGATCAGCTACAGTATAGACTGACGGACTGACGTGGGTGGTGTGGGCTGGGTGGGTAAGCGATGGGTAGGCTGGCGACGCGACGGGGTGGGTTGGGTTTCCTCCTCCTCTTTTCTCCCGCCACTTTTTGTGGCTCACCGCGGCAACCTGACAACCTGACAACTCTGACAACAGAGAAGCTACTTCCAGCTCAGAGGTGTTAGCTGCTGGCATTTACTTTAATCCTAACCGTCCCTCCTTTCTGTTTTATTTACTTCCCGAGCAACCATCCCTCCCCTCCCTTGCAGGTTTCCCTAACGAAGGATCCCCACCTCATCGTGGTGTTAGGGTGAAACGCTAGAGGCTTGTCCTCTAGCGGCCAAGAGGGGTCCGAGCCAAGATCGAAGTTCAAGGTCCAAGATTTAAGTTCCAGTGAAGAAGATCCACTTGAAGATTTCTCTGCAGTTTTAGAAGTTCCTGAAGATGATAGGAATTGTATGTGGAGTTAAAATCTTGTTTGTACAGCTCAATTAATTTTATTAAAGCTTTGGCTTTATTGTTTTAACTTAATGGAGCAAATTCAATGGGAACAAATGAATTTCATACCAGACTTGGTGATAGCTATTTGAAGCAGTGCAGTGAGCTTCCAGCAGCAGCTATCTAGGTTCAGCAATGCTGGCTGATCCGCTATCAGGAATTCTCTTCAGTCACCTGGTCTCGCTGTGACCTGAAGGTAGGAAGCAAACAAGGTGGTTTTCAAGTCAAAATACTAAGCAAAAGCCAATAGCTGAAGAAGCGGGCCAGTGGAGTAGACCCTAGTAAACCAAATTATGGAACCCTAACCCAGACAAAGAGAATCTACAGAGGTGAGCAGTGAAATGAGCTTGCAGCAAACATGTCCGGCCAGTAAGGCTTGCTGCTGAACTGCGTCAGAAAAAAAGATCACCAAGTATCACTACCGCTCTGTTGCTAGCAATGTGTTTTTCAAGTCAACTCGGAATGCTGCCTAAACAAAGTTGATTCTTGGGGAAGCAGGCCAGTGAGGTGGACACTAGCCTCCGTAATTCCAAAAAGAAGTTGAAACAGTACAACATATGCATTGTTGCCACACCATAGCAGGTGTGCCGTTGTGTCGCTCCAGGTCTCACAACTCATCCCGCACATCCTTCCACTCCTCGCCCTTTCCTTTCCCCTCACCGCCAGCTGGTGGCGGGGAGGCGTTTTTGTCTTTAGTGGAAGAGGAGGAAGGGGGATCATTGGTAGAATCAGAGGCACTAGTGTCGTTGTTGCTGGTGGTGGTGTTTCCGGTGGTGGCGTTGCGGGAAGAGGGAGGAGCGGGGACCTTCTTGGGCTTGGGCTTGGGGATTCGCTTGAGGCGATTCACCTGAGGGTGAGGCGGAAAGAGGGGGAGACAGGAAGAAGGGGAGGCGGAAAGAGGGCGAGGCGAAAGGAATGAGGCACCAGGGAGGGGAGTGGTGTGTGTGAATGGTGCATGGTTTAGTGAACCTGCTTCGATCATGTCCACTCTGCTGTCCTTGGATGAAACAATTGGATTTTAATGACTGGTACATGTGAGGTGGCAGGATTCTGAGTGGCTAAGTACCTTGGCTTCAATGATGTCCACTCTGCCTGTAGACCTCCTTGGAAGAAGAGGCTGGGCCATGAACGGTTTAGTGATGACAGGTAATGGGAGTGCGCAGGGTGTTTTGAGAATTCTCAAAAACACCATGCAGCATCATGAACGATTCAATGAGAGGTAGTGGGAGTGCGAGGTGCAGTGAACCTGAGCGGCAACGTACCTTGGCTTCAATGGTGTCCACTTTGCTGTAGACCTCCTTGGATGAAAAGGCTGGGTCCTCATGGGCACGCTTCCTGCATGCAGCAGCAGCAGCAGATGGTGGGATGTGGGGGAAGGAGGAATGGGAAGGGTGGTGGGGGGGAAAACGGGAAGAGCGTGGTGGAAGTGAGACCATGCCTCGAACACTTTTGATAAAGCATTGTTTCTTTTCCTCCTACAGCTCTAACTTTCCTAAATTAGCTCACAACGGGAGACATTCATTTGAGCTGGCATTTAAGGCCGATCAACTTACTTGGCCTGAGCTGCTGTCTTGTCGTCAAGCCACTTAATGAAGCTCTCCACGTCAGACAATACCTGGGTGGGTGCAGACACGGGGAAGGAGGAGTGAGAGGGGGAAAGCGAGGGAGCGAGTAGAATTCAGAGGGAAACTTAAAGCCTCATGTCAAACAACACCTGGGCTTCAGCACATACTAGGACAGCTTTCAAGAGTGGAGCATCTGGTTCACACACTGGGCCAATGCTCATATGGAGTTGACTTATGAGTCAACTCAAAAGTCAATCTGGTTCACACACTGGGTCAATGCTGATATGGTCACACCCTGTCAAACCCGCTTGGTGACACCAAGCCGTTGACAGTTGCTACGCCTATCACCAACACATGCGTGCATGAACTTCGGGTTTGAGTTGATACCCGTGGTCGCTCGCACACACATACCAGGTCAATGTCAGTGGTGGCACTCAACCATGGCTTCTCGGTTCGCCACAACTCACCACAGCCTGCTAGATGCACGTCTCTACCTCATCAACTTCAGGTGCTCCATTCAGCACATCCATGCCATGCTATGCCACATGGAACACTGAGTTGACCTTTGAGTCGACTCAAGAGTCATCCACCACATCCATGCCATGCCATGCCATGCCATGCCATACCATACCATGATCGCTCGCACATACCGGGTCAATGTCAGTCGTGGCGTTCAACCATGGCTTCTCCGTTCTCCACGACTCCAGCAGCTGATGGATGGAAAGGGAGACGAAGGCGAGAGCATGCTTGTTCAGTACTTGCTGTATACTGCTACTATTACAATAACAGCAGCCATCATCTGCTGATGCAATGAACTGCAGCTGTGGGGTGCAGTGCTAAGTGATGTAAAGTGGTGCCAAGCAATACCGAGTGGTACTGAGAAAAAGTGAGATGTGAACGTACATCATAAGTGGAGTCGGCAAAGGAACGGCCAACACCAACAGCAGCAGGGCGAGCAGTCAGCTCGGTCTTGCTGCAAGACAGGTAGGGGGCCACCAGGGGGCATAAGGGGGGTGAGGATGTGAATTTGGGGACTAGAGGTGGGGACGAAGGGGTTTTAGATTGTTTGTTCGTGCAGCAACAAGTAGGGCGAGCAGCCAGCTCGTTCTTGCTGCAGGACAGGTAGGGGGCACCGGGACATAAGGAGTTCAGGCGTGTCATTTCTTGCAGTATTCAAGGAGATTAGGAGACACCAGCGCATGAAGTGAATCAGCGGTGGGGAATTGGGGCGGGAAAAAGGGATAAGTGGCTACAACGAAGAGGAGAGTGGAAAGGAAAGGGTTACTGGGAAGAAGGATTTGACTGCTTACTTGAACAATGACAGGTATTATGCCCTTCCCCCACGCACTGACCGGAACATGAAGGCATCTCCGGTTTTCTTCAGATCAGCTAGCTTGGCCTTGAACTCTGCTGCCTTGGCGTTCTCCCCATCCATGTACAGCCAGTCCTCCGCCTGCCATGCCCATTCCCGTGCCCATACCCATGCCCCATGCCCATGCCCATGCCCATGCACATGCACATGCCCATGCCCATGCACACATGCCCATGCCCATGCCCATATCCCATTCCCCATGCCCATACACATGCCCATGCCATGCCCGGGCACATCCGCATGCCCATGCAACGCGTGCACATGCATGCAGAACATTATATAATCATTTAGGCTAATCCACTGTAATTGATAAAGTTTGACCTTGACAATCTGGGTATCCAGAGCACAGAGCGAAGCGGGAAAGTGGAAAAGGAAAGGCATGCATCGAGCCAAAGGCAGCAGCTGCAGCAGAAAACTTACTGGATCGGTTTAAAAGGGTAAGCACGGGTATTGAGAGCACAGAATGGCAGGCGAGACGGAGATGGCGAGACGGAGATGGCGAGACATACATCAACTAGCTGGGAGCGGAAGGAGTCGCGCTGCTGCTCCGTGGTGACCTTTATCAGATCCTCCTCTGATTCCATCTGAGTGTGTCACGACGTGAGGGTGAATAAGGGAAGGGGAGGGGAGAGGAAGGTGAGTATACAGCAAGTTGAACTGCTGATCTGTGGTGACCTTTATCAGATCCTCCTCAGACTCCATCTGCGTGGTGATGGTTCATCAGGAACGAGGTGAGGGTGAATAGAGGAGGGGGTAGGTATGGAAGGCGAGAATGTGAGGATACAAGAAGCCATGCTGCTGCTCTGTGGTGACCTTAATGAGATCCTCCTCGGACTCCATGTGCTTGGTCATGGTGAGGGCGAATAGAAGCATTTGGAAAGGAGAGGTGCAGACATAGCAAGTCGCGCTGCTGCTCTGTGGTGACCTTAATCAGATCCTCCTCTGACTCCTTCTGCATGGTCATGGTGAATAGGGGTAGGGACGGGGAGGGGAGGGGAAAACGGGGCACAAGCAAGTAACTAAGTTGATTCAGGAGGTAGAGAGGAGCGATGCCAAGGAAGTGGGTAGAGAAGGTTAGGAGGAGCTCCTCGCCTTAATACTGTATTCACTCTCTCACCACCTGCGTGGTGACGGTGAATAGGGGTAGGGACGGGGAGGGGAGGGGAAAAACGGGCACAAGGAAGTGACTAAGTTGACTCAGGAGGTAGAGAGGAGCGATGCCAAGGAAGTGGGTAGAGAAGGTTAGGAGGTGCTCCTCGCCTTAATACTGTATTCACTCTCTCACCATCGGCGTGGTGATGGTGAATAGGGGTAGGGACGGGGAGGGGAGGGGAAAAAGGGGCACAAGCAAGTGACTAAGTTGACTCAGGAGGTAGGGAGGAGCGATGCCAAGGAAGTGGGTAGAGAAGGTGAGGAGGAGCTCCTCGCTTTAACACTTCACCTCCTTTCACTCCCTCACCTTATCCTTCATGGAGAAAAAATACGCTCTCAAAGTGTTTGTTGCCTCATCAAGTGCTGCTTCATCCTCACCCTCTGCCACACCTACCTCCCATCTCTCTTTGATTCTTACCATATCCTTGCACGCCTCCTCCTCCCATCTCACCTTATACGCCTCTATTGTTTTCTTCGCCCCTCTTCCCTGCCATTGTACCTCGTCTCTCACACTCACCTTGTCCTTCATGGAGTAGATATACGCCTCTAGATTGTTCTTCGCCTCAGCAACAGCCCGCTTCTCCTCGTCCTCATTGCCTCGTTTTACACTCTCACTTTATCCTCCCACATCTTCTCGCATCTCATCTTATCCCATCACGCCTCTTCATCTCTCACCTTATCTTTCATGGAGTAGATATACGCCTCCAGAGTGTTCTTCGCCCCAGCAACAGCTCTCATCTCACTCTAACCTTGTCCTCCCATGTTTCTTCACGTCCATTCTCATGTGTCTCTCTCACCTTATCTTTCATGGAGTAGATATACGCCTCCAGGGTGTTCTTCGCCTCAGCAACAGCGCGCTTCTCCTCGTCCCGCTTCTTCAGCTTGTCCAATCGGATCTCGGCATCTGTCATCTCCTCGTCTGTCATCATGCGCTGGAACCCCTCCGTCACATCAGCCACCTGCAGAGGCACCCTTATCGTCCTCTTCCTCAGCTTCTTCCTCATCTGCACTTTAGGCACCTCTGCCTCCTTCTCCCCTTCCTTTTCCCCTTTCTTCTCCCCGTCCTTCCCCGCCTTCTCTCCGCCCTTCTCTGCCTCTTCCTTCTCTCCTGCACCGTCGCTCCCAGAGTCACTGCTCCCCTCTCCTGCTGAAGCATCCTTCTCTACCGCAGCTGCCTCTGACCCATCGTCACCAGCACCACCCGCAGCACCGTCACCAGTAGCGTTGGCAGCAGTGGCATTCGCAGTTGCATTGGCAGTGGCGTTGGCAGTGGCGTTGGCAGCAGACGGGGGAGGGATTACAGGCACCTCAATCCACTCAGAGAAGTCAACGACAAGCTCTGCCTTCTCCAGCCCCACTGTGCCGCTGCGGGTGAGGTGGAAGTGCAGACTCGCTTTAATCGGGTGTGTCAGGTTGTACCCCGAGTACCTGGGGAAAGTGGAGAGAAGGGAGGGGAGGGGAGGGTAAGCAAGAGGGTGTGCAAGGCAGAGGAGAGGCGGAGATGATGGCCGGGAGATGATATCCGGGAGAGGATATCCGGGAGAGGATATAACGGAGATGAGTCCATTCAGAAACATCAACGGCGAGCTCTGCCTTCTTGAGCTCCACCGGGCCGCTGCGAGTGAACCCGTCCCACTCACCTTCTAAAACCCCTGTTTCTCTCACGACTCGACCCAGTCTCACAACAGCACTCACTCGGAAATGCCCTTGGTCACGCCAGATACGTGCAGAGTGGAGATGCGAGAGCCCTTGAGCCAGCGAGGAAGCAAGGCCAGCGAGGAAGCGAGGCCCTGTGCCTCCTGCTAGAAGGAATAGAACCTGTCAAATCCACTCTCCAGAACCTTTTCCGATCTCGCTACGTGACCAAATCCGCCCCACACTCACTTGGCAATGCCCTTGGCCACGCCAGACACGTGCAGAGAGGAGATGGGGGCGCCCTTGGGCCACCGAAGCAAGGCCGTGTGCCCCATGCTAGATCCACTTTGGATAAACCCATTTCTCTTTCTCGACTCGACCATCTCTCACCCCTCCCACTCACTTGGCAATGCCCTTGGCCACGCCAGACACGTGCAGAGAGGAGATGGGGGCGCCCTTGGGCCACCGAAGCAAGGCCGTGTGCCCCATGCTAGATCCACTTTCGATAAACCCATTTCTCTTTCTCGACTCGACCATCTCTCACCCCTCCCACTCACTTGGCAATGCCCTTGGCCACGCCAGACACGTGCAGAGAGGAGATGGGGGCGCCCTTGGGCCACCGAAGCAAGGCCGTGTGCCCCATGCTAGATCCACTTTCGATAAACCCATTTCTCTTTCTCGACTCGACCATCTCTCACCCCTCCCACTCACTTGGCAATGGCCTTGGCCACGCCAGACACGTGCAGAGAGGAGATGGGCCACCGAAGCAAGGCCGTGTGCCCCATGCTAGATCCACTTTCGATAAACCCATTTCTCTTTCTCGACTCGACCATCTCTCACCCCTCCCACTCACTTGGCAATGCCCTTGGCCACGCCAGACACGTGCAGAGAGGAGATGGGGGCGCCCTTGGGCCACCGAAGCAAGGCCGTGTGCCCCATGCTAGATCCACTTTCGATAAACCCATTTCTCTTTCTCGACTCGACCATCTCTCACCCCTCCCACTCACTTGGCAATGCCCTTGGCCACGCCAGACACGTGCAGAGTGGAGATGGGGGCGCCCTTGGGCCACCGGGGGGGCAAGCCCTCTGCCTCGTCATAGAGGAACGAGAGAGTGAAGTCACTTGTTTGCTCCTTCAACGACCGAATTATCTGCAGGGAAATGGAGGGGCAGGAGAAGTGCAGCAGGGTTGATTAGCCAGTCTACTGGATATCACGTCACAAGCTGTGGAAGTGAGAGAAAAAAAAAAGCATCAAAGTACATGACAGCATACCTTGATGGGCATCTTCTTCAATCGAGGAAACAACGTTTCCTCCACCACAGGCCCCTCTGATGCATCTGCAGCCTCTCCCTCGCCACCATCACTCCCACCATCACTCCCACTGTCACTCCCAGCACCTCCATCCACAGGCACCGGCTCCACCCGGTACTTGACAGCAAACGGCAGCCCGTCAATCATGCCAATTCGACGGTTGAGCTTGAATCCATCGCTCAGGTTCGCCGCCAGCAGGGACGCGCCTAGAGCGAGCGCCTCGTCAGCATCCAGGTGGCGGTCCAGGGAGCGGTTACCACCCAGTGCCTCCGTCAACACAGACTGCATTCAATAAGCTCAGGTCGATCAGATAAGGACAGAGAAACGCAGGGAGGATAAGGTACACGTGAGAGGCGGAGACGGGACACAGATGAGATGGGGCACGGATGGGGTGGGGATGAATTCTGAGAGTGAGAAAACAACAACTTCATTTGCAATCCATAAAGTACCAAACACTTGCTGGTTGTGTGAGCCACAGTGCCTACCTGCACTTTGGGCACGCGTGTGGCTCCCCCACGAGCTCCACAGCATAGACATCGTCCATAGTGATGTTGGCGTCTGCTATCGCGGCTTGAAGCGGCGCCACCACTTGCGGCCACACGTCCGCACACAGCTCCTCAAACTTCTCCCGGGTGATGGATGACCTGCCATGCACAACAGGTCATGCATTGCACGCAGCACACAATACATAAGCTATAGCTTATCGCGGCCTGCAGCGGTACCGGCACTTGGTTCTGCACACAGATCCTCGAATTTCTTGAGTGATGGATGATCCGCCGAGTACCACACATGCAATTATTTCCTTGGGTGACGTACTTTTCAGCAGACTCAAATCAGGCCTCGAAGTCATACATAAAGTCATGGTCATCGTAGAGCGATTCCACGGAGATGGGGCCCTCGGAGTTGGCGCTGAGGTTCTCCAAATCTCGACTCAAAATCATGGGTCAAGCCATATAAAACCCCCTCAGGCCTCAGCGACTCACCTGAAATCATGGTCGTCATAGAGCGACTCCACGGAGATGGGGGCCTCGGAGTTGGCGCTGAGGATCTCCTTGGTGCGCTTCACCTGCTTCTTCAGTTTCGCAATGGCCTTCGGTGACGTGCGGATGTCCACGCCGCTGTGCTTCGCGTTGAACTCGTCCACGAAATGCTCCAGAAGCCGTGCCTCGAGTGTCTGTCCTCCCAGGTCCGCGTTCCATCTCACGGACTTCACCTGCGCAGCGCAGGTCACATTTGACGCGTGCCCGATGAAATGGGTGTACAGCTTAGCTTACAACCTCGCCGAGGAACTGAATTTAGTGGTCAAGGAGGCGCTGTGTGGCGAACGAAGACAGGAATTAGGAAAATGCTAGTGAATGAAACAGGCAGGATTGGTGCATTCGACTGACCTGAAACTGGTTCACTGTGATGCTCTTCCCGCGCTCCTTCGTCGCGTAAGCCGAGTAATAAATCACGGCCGCATAGGTCGACGTGGCACCCATGTCAAAGATAACCACGTGTCTGCTGCCATTGCTGAAGTCCTTATCCATGCCGTACTGCAGCGCAACCCCAGCATGCTCCTGAATCAACGCCATCACATTCACGCCGACCAGAGCGCCAGCGTCAATAATCGACTGCCTCTGGCTCTGGGAAAAGTACGCGGGAACGCTAACGACAGCGTCCACGATTCCAGTTTTCCCATGGGCTTCCGCGAGTTCCCTAGCGTAACCCAGCTGCATCGCGAGCAGCTCTTCAGCGGAGTACTCCGTCGAGCCGTCGTGGGTTCGAATCCGCACGGGACGCTTCCGCTTCAATTTCTTCGCCTTGTCCTTGCCGGACGAGCGCTCCGAAGCCGCGTCGCCGTTTGAATCTGACGTCACTTCGCTAATGACTTCCGACGCCATTGAGTCGTCCTCCGTTTCCTCCTCCGGCCTCCCATCCCCTCCGACGACATCGTACGGAAGATAGTTGCTTTTTAGAAGCTCCTTTACCTCGTCTACTGGAAGGCCGACCATATCCCTCGCTCGGGAGTACACGCGATCGGGGTACCTAGCGGCGATTCCAGCGGCTTCCTCTGACAGGAGCCTATCGCCGTTGGATATCGCCACAATAGACGGAGATTTCCGCTTCGACATTTCGTTGATCGCGATCGAGATCGGGCTCTGACCAGGCCGCGGATTGACCACAGCGACCTTCATGGATTCCGAACCCAGGTCAACCGTGAACACCGCTCCGCTCACGAACGGAACCAGCGCTAAAAGTGTGAGAGTTACCCCAAGTACCAACCGCCATCTTATTTGCTCGGAACTATTGTGACGCGGACCCATGGTCGGCGTTTCTGACTTCACAGCACAGACCGACTAATTTTGCACAATTCCGAATTGCGTGCGATCAGGCGTCTCGATCGGGAAAGACTTCACAACCGGGTGTGGTGGACTATCAGAGCCTGAGATTGAATGTGGAGGAGATATAAGTGGGATTTGTCGAGATACAACCTCAGTGAGAGCATCTGTGGGTGAAAAATGTTGGGAGATCTCAAGAAAGCGAAGAGGTTTCGCGAACGCCGCGTTGATTCGACGAACTGAAATTCCCTGCGGTGGACAGCAGAAGCCAGCGAAAGAGAAGGTTCTGAACCAATCAGATCACCAGAAAGACGTGGCCCTTTCGCAAAAAGCACTTATGACAGCAGACCACGAAATTCGGATCTCATTTTGCAACGACTTTCCCTCACATTTTCGTGGTCAGCGTACATCTTTGAATTTGTTGCCATCAAGCACAAGCAGTCATGGCTTCTGCTCGTGTACCAGAGGCGGTGGCCAACGAATGCCTGGCACTTATTTTCCAAATGCAGGTAATATCTTAGACAATGCCTCGTGTTTCTCTACGTTCGTATGAAGTCTGACATTGAATCCTCAGATGAAAACAAGAAGCGGGAAACCTATATCCCAATGTACAAGGTGGTGCGCTGCCTCTTTGTTCATCAAGTTCGCGAGACGTCTGGATACAATTGAGGCTGAATGTGCAGACAGTCCTGAAAGGTACAAACTAATGGCGAGTTAAGAAGGTCTACAACTGACGTAATCATGTTTCCGACGACCAGGATCTTGAATGCGTCGACTGTCCTCCAGCCCGACCGGTCAGACTGCTTGTTTCTGACCTTAGTCTTACTGTGGGTCGGAAGCAAGGTAAGACGCCTATTATGGTGATAATTTCGACCGTCTTCCCCATACGAGTCTTACGCGCCAGTAGTGCAGATGTTTGAAACTCAGCAGATTTCCTTGACGGAGCTGAAGGCTTGTTCATCCAGAATTATCAGCGACAAAGTTTACACTGCGAAGGACTTTGTGAAGGCTGTAAGTTGCGACCGATGCATGCCCTCACCTGGTATTATGACAGTGTTTCTTATCGCCCTGAAACTGATTTCAGGAGATTGAGCTGCTGGGGGTAAGGATCTTTCATTGCTAATTCCTGGCAGCTTGAGCTCCCTGACAAGACGTCGCTGCATTGAGCAGACAATAAACTTTGAGATTGAGACAGGAAGGTCGTGCCCTTCAGTGCTGGAGGACTTGCTGAGAGAGCTCAGGTTAGTTGCTAGTTTTCCGCTCTATGTTCGCTTAGTGCTGCTTTCAACGGTGCATCAATTCCTGTTTCAGGCGAGTTTCTCGTGTCGGTGACTTCATTAAACTAAGTACGTGCTTCACTATTTACACCTTGATGCACTCTGATTCCGTTTTACGCCAACATCTGTCTCGAGCAGCCCTGCCTGCCTCCATCATTGTGAGTACTGCAACCAGTCTGATGCCATGGACAGTGTGATGGTACATTTAGGAAAACCTGCTTCACTTACCGTATGAATATGAAACCTTCAGGTTGTTGCCTACGTTATTTCCGTACCCAAAAAACAAGCATTGTTCCCGGTGCTCCAATGGGGTAAGGCAAAAGATGGTTCAGTTGGCTGGCTGTGAGAACCTCTGGTAAACCTTTAACTGCCCCTTGCAGTTTGTGCCATGAACAATGAGGACCAGGATGAGATCCAAGGCCTCGCAAGACTTATTCTGCAAGCCATTCTTTAATAGCTCATGGAAACAGCTGGACGTTTAAACTACAAGGTAACAGACAACATGGGGGCTACCATGCAAATAGAATATCTTTCTTGCACACAAGAAATTGCTCGTAACTATTTGGATTGGCAGAGGCGATTAAGAACATCAAGACCCTTTTCCGCTTCTCTCATTAGCCGCAATGCCCCTCATTAGTCTTCATCCATCCCAATGCAGACTTCAGGGAGATTACGGTAGTCATCTTCCAATGGCTTTGTGACAACCAATGGTCCTGCATCATTTGAAACAGTTAAAAAGAACACCCGTCATTTGTGCAATCATGGGGACCAGAAAAGAAACAAGTGATGCACACGTGGACTTACTCATAGTGGCATCGGATGAGAACATGAACATTGCAGCATCAGGCTGCCCTCGGGACCGGGTAGAACTTTGGAGCTCTCGTAGCACCTCTGGTGACATCTGCATACAACAGGAAGCAGACGGAGGGTAGAGCATTGATGTTTTCTTCTCCTGCTTTAAGTAGAAGGTGATGCAGCAGCAACAGAGTCACAATGGCTTGCATGAATCCATACCAAGTGATGGTGCTGACGGCTGGTGATGAGAGCCTTGATATCGGCCTTTTGCTCTTGGGTCAACTCATTCTTGTACCTGATAGGGAACAAAAAACAGCAGAAAATGGAAACATGTGGTAACAGAAAATCAACGAACTTAGCGCAAACAGAAGCACATACAAACAAGATAAGAACAAACAAACAAACAAAAAAACGTTGAATCTTTGAAGAGAAATACCTTTGGACGAGGGAGAGCAAGCATTGGTGCCAGATTACTGGCAGCTCGCGGGTCTCAGAGCGAAAGCGCAGGAAGTGTCCAACCACCGCATCAATGACTCGATATGGCAGGGCATACTTCTTGTCCAACAGAAGCTTCATGAAGTAACTGTTCTTGCAGGGGAAAATATATGATACATGATTGATGATTATAATGTCTTATACTGCTGATTTCAAGCCCTCACTCCAACAGTTCCCGCAAGCAGCTCACAGCAGCAGTCATGCCAATGTTTACCAACTATTGCGATGATCAACATTCTCTACAGCCTTCTCAAGTGCCTCTCCACAATAAGTTGTTGTTTCCATTGCTCACAACTTATAGTGCTCAGTTCTCACCTGTTTGTGCCGGCATACTGCATCTCTACAATCTTCATCAGGGCAACACTGCAAGACGTGACAACAAGAAAGGTGGGTTGATTCAGTCAATCCACATACTTGTTGGCCATCATCTGTGCAAATAATAGTATGAAAATAGGAAGGAAGAAAGAAAAAATCGTTAAAAGCTCACCTGGAGTGTAGCACTGGAATCGAGACTTTCTGAATGACGCTCCCTATAATGACAGCCTCACGTAGCGTGCAAGTCTGGGACTGGCACAGCGGCAGCAACACCCCTTTATAAAACGCGGCAGGCTTATAAACCGCCTTCTTTAGCGACTGATACAGTGCAAAGTGCAGCTTCTTATTGACCCTAATATCCCGCCGCACTCTCGGCAGCAGCACCAGCCGGTAAAAACGCTGGGCTGCGCGGGCGTTGAGATTCGACGCAAAAAGACGAGTGGCGGCAAAGACAGCAGCAGGAGTCCAGCTGTCAGGATCTGTAAGGAAGAGCACATCCTCCCAGTTGCTCAATGCTGGCACAATCTTGAAAGCCTTTGGGACCTTGCCGGACCGATACCGACTCAGAAGCTTCCCCACCCTGCAGGGGTGAGGCATGCAAGCGGAGGGTGGAAGGAATGAGGGAAGGGGCCGGGGAAACAGTCGATTAGAGAGGAGTGGGGGACGGCTGTCTTTCACTCCAGCAGTAAAGTCAAACAGCAGCAGGCGTCCAGCTGTCAGGGTCTGTGAATTTGAGGTATGTGAGGGTCTGGTCTGTAAGGAAGGGCACAGCACATCCTCCCAGTTGCTTAGTGCTGGCACGATCTTGAAAGCCTTTGGCACCTTTACCGACTCAAAAGCTTCCCCACCCTGCAGGGCGAGGCATGCAAGGGGAGGGTGGAAGGAATGGGGGGCGTGGGCGTATTTGTGAGTCGACTCAAAAATAGGGTGGAAGGAATGAGGAGCGTGGGCGGCACAGGCGATTAGAGAGGAGTGGGGAACGACTATCTTTCACTCCAGTGGCAAAGACAGACAGCAGCAGGTACACCTCCATCACTTTCTCATCTACACCCAGGCTTTTTACTATATTACCAAATATTTTGAAGGCAAGACTCACTAGACTCACCCTCGGTAAACCTCCATTACTTTCTCATCCACTCCCGGAATTCGCCTCTCCACCTCTTCTCCCCCCTCCCCCCCTCTCGCACCCGCCCCGCCACTGCCCCCAGCTGCCCCCGCCGCCCCGCCAGCCGTGGCCTCCTGGATCTTCGCCATGATGACGTCAGCCAGCGTGCGCTGACGTGGCGCCGCGCCTCCCCCCGCGAGGAAGACGGCGATCGCCCGCTCGTCCTCCTCCGTCACCTCGTCCGCCTGCCACAGAGCCAATCACACGGGGACACGTGGCAGGTCCAGGTGCCACGGCGCAACAAGGCATCACAATTGTGCAAGGCAGCGCGCGGAAGGGGAGTCTGGGGGGAGAACAGGGGAGGGGGAGGGTAGGGGGAGGGCAGGGGGAGGGTAGGGGGAGGGTAGGGGGAGGGTAGGGGGAGGGTAGGGGGGAACAGGACCAAGAGGGTGGGGAGGGAAGTAGTGGGGGGAAGCGGGGGAGGAAGCTGTGTTGGACACTCGCTGTTTCGACCCAACAACTCACCACAGCATCATTGTATTGTACATGCTCGCGGTTACTGAAAACGCGCCATACTCCCCATCCTCATCCTCCTCCTCATCCTCCTCCTCATCCTCCCCATCTCCACCCTCATCATACTCATCGTCCTCCTCATCCTCCGCATCTCCCTCCCTCAGCATCGTTGTACGTGCATCATGCATGCCTTGTTGACTTTTGAGTAGACTCAAAAGTCAACTCCTCAGCATCGTTGTACGTGCATCATGCATGCCTTGTTGACTTTTGAGTAGACTCAAAAGTCAACTCCTCAGCATCGTTGTACGTGCATCATGCATGCCTTGTTGACTTTTGAGTAGACTCAAAAGTCAACTCCTCAGCATCGTTGTACGTGCATCATGCATGCCTTGTTGACTTTTGAGTAGACTCAAAAGTCAACTCCTCAGCATCGTTGTACGTGCATCATGCATGCCTTGTTGACTTTTGAGTAGACTCAAAAGTCAACTCCTCAGCATCGTTGTACGTGCATCATGCATGCCTTGTTGACTTTTGAGTAGACTCAAAAGTCAACTCCTCAGCATCGTTGTACGTGCATCATGCATGCCTTGTTGACTTTTGAGTAGACTCAAAAGTCAACTCCTCAGCATCGTTGTACGTGCCTCATGCATGCCTTGTTGACTTTTGAGTCGACTCAAAAGTCAACTCCTTAGCATCGTTGTACGTGCATCATGCATGCCTTGTTGACTTTTGAGTAGACTCAAAAGTCAACTCCTCAGCATCGTTGTACGTGCATCATGCATGCCTTGTTGACTTTTGAGTCGACTCAAAAGTCAACTCCTCAGCATCGTTGTACGTGCATCATGCATGCCTTGTTGACTTTTGAGTAGACTCAAAAGTCAACTCCTCAGCATCGTTGTACGTGCATCATGCATGCCTTGTTGACTTTTGAGTCGACTCAAAAGTCAACTCCTCAGCATCGTTGTACGTGCATCATGCATGCCTTGTTGACTTTTGAGTCAACTCAAAAGTCAACTCCTTAGCATCGTTGTACGTGCATCATGCATGCCTTGTTGACTTTTGAGTCAACTCAAAAGTCAACTCCTTAGCATCGTTGTACGTGCATCATGCATGCCTTTTCTTCGGGCCCCCCCCAACCCAACTCACCACAGCATCGTTTCGTTATACATGCTCGCAGTTTCTGAGAACGCGCCATACTCCCCATCCTCATCCTCCCCATCTCCATCCTCATCATCCTCATCCTCCGCCTCTTCCTCCTCCTTTACCTTTTACCCCAACTCACCACAGCATCATTGTACATGCTCGCCGTTTCTGAGAACGCGCCATACTCCCCATCCTCATCATCCTCATCCTCCTCCGCTTCCCCCTCCTCCCGCTCCTCTCCCTCCTCTATATCCGCCCGCCCTCGTCTTGCGTCGCTTAGGATTTTCTCCACGTCAGCAGCCGCCGCTGCCGCCGCTTCTGGATCCCGCACTTCCCGCTCCTCCCCCTCCTCCCCCGCCTCCTCCTCCCGCTCCTCCTGCTCGCGCTCCCGCGCCGCCACGGCCGCGGCAAGATCGAACGCCTCGCGCGCCCCGTCCAGGCCGCGCTCCTTCTCCCTGCAGGTCGCGACAAAACAGGCGATGCAGGGGGCGCGCGCTCAGGTATTGCAACGAAACATGCGATGGAGGGGATTGGATTTCGTGGGAGTGACGCAGTGTAATGTAAAACAAGAGTTCAGGTGTACGTCCAGGTGTTTTATCGAATGGGGCTTCCAGGGTTCGGGATTCAGAATAAGGCGACGTAGGGATTTAAGGTTAAAGTATCAGGGTTCAGGGTTAAGAATCGAGTTGCACAGATTCTGGTTATTGCGGAAAATCACATATGGTGAGTAAAGGGAAACTCACATCTCCCGCGCGACTTCCTGCTGCTGCTTGCGCGCCTCCTTAAGGATCCGCGCGCTCATCCCCGCGCCGATCACGCCCTCCTCGTCCCCTTCCCCTTCCCCCTGCCGCCGCCGCTGCTTCGGCGCGCGCCGCCGCTTGGCGGCTTGCTCGAGGAGGAACTCGTCGTCCATCTCCTGCTCTAGCGTCGTCGCGTGCGCCGCGCCGCCGCCGCCGCCGTGCTTTGCGGAGACCTTCATCCCCTTGGCTTTCAGGTGCAGCCGCTGCTGCTGCTGCGCCGCCACGCGACCCCGCTTCTTCCCCTTCATCGCCACGAATCACGCTACTGTAAAACGAAAGCTCTAACAAATCGACGGAGATACCGCGAACGAGGGGCTATAAGTCGAAGCGGAGGACGGTAAGACGACGGTGCGAAACGGCAGTAGTGTAGGTGAACCGAATAAGACCACCTATCAGTGAAAGGGAGATGGAAATCTATGGCGGAAGCTTTTGTGACGAAGCTGATTCCAAGCACAACCAGCAACCCTCAACCATAGGGTTTAGAGGGAGGTTTGTGGTTGTGTGGACGTTTTGCATTTGCGAATCGGTTACCTCTTCGTAACATGTTCGGTCAAAGTTCTTCATCAGCACGAAATCAACAACCAGATCCTGTAACGAGTCTCGTCTTCGTGACGATTTTCGCAAGAGTCATCAGGCAGGTCTGTCCGTTCCCAGGGTTGCTTCCACGTGGCTTGGCGTGGCTCTCCCACAGAGAACTCCAACTTCCGCCACGTTGGCGCGGATCTTTCCGCACCTTTTCCCGCTTCTCCCCGCTCCCCTCCCCGCGCCCTCATCCAGTTTCCCCTGCAGCACTGAACAAAAACGCAATTCAACCGCGTCAAACCAGGCAAAGCCTTACTAAACCACCTCAAAAGGTTACTACTGCCCCTCCTCTCATCCACAACTCATCCTACTTGTTACTACTCATCAGCCGCTCTTGGCAACTATCTCAGTCATAGCCATTTCCTTCCACCTGACATCACTGCCCGCCACAATGTTTGCGCTCGCCTCTTCCCGCGCCGTCGCGTGTGCGCCCGCCGCCGTCGCGCGGGCGTCGCTACAAGCCGCTCGTCCCGCCGGCCCCGTTTCGTTCGCGGCTGTTCGGACAGCCGCTCCCAGCGCGCTGCGATCAGACCTCGTCTCTGCTCGCCCCGCCGTCTCCTTCCTCTCGTGCTCGCTCGCAGGTAATAAAACATGATGCACGTTCAAGTCTGCGGGAAACGGGTGTAACATAGGAGGTAATATAGGACACGCGTAGGGTTAATAATAACAGAAAGGTGGTCAAAGTTAGATGCGAGATGCGTAGAAAAACCGATTCACGAATAAAGCGCGCTAAGCCCATATTCTCGCTTTTGCGAGGGCTCACGAATGCGGGTTACTAATGCACGAAGTCACGAAGTGTTCGTGGGTTCGTGGTTTTGTGGGTCATTGAAGGAGGCATTCTCCACCACATCATCAGCTTCACTTCGCTCCAATATGATCAGCGTAACATCCGCTGATAGGAGACGGAGAATAACTTGGTTCCCCCATCGTTTTTAAGCTTGATCCTCATAGGAAGTAATGGCTGCAGGCGCAGCTCCTTATCCTTTAGAACCCAGTTTCCCCTTTCGCTTCCTCCCTATGCACCTCCCCACACTCTTCCCCACACTCTTCTCCACACGCGTCCCCATGGGCTTAGCCACGCGCTTCCCCACACACCTTTCCACATCCTACCTCACCTCTCTCCCACTTCAGGCCTTCGTCTCTCCACACATTCACGAGGGCCTAATGCTCTCTGCGGAATAGACCATTCAGGAGGCACCAGCATTGGTGGCATCAAGCACCATGTCTCTCGCACGCATCACACCCTCCTTTCAACTCCCGCTCCCATCCTCCGCGCATTGATCTCCCCTATCCTCCCCTTCTCCGCTCTTCCCCCACTTCTCCTCCCCCCATTGTCCGGCAGGTCTGCGCCTCTCCCCAGAGCGCCTCCCCAGAGCGCCTGGTGTTCCCTGTGTTAAGAGGCTCTTGGCTGGTGGTGCAGGCAGGGGGCACCAGCATAGGCTGCACCAAGCGCTTGGAAAGAAAAAACAAATTGGAAATTGTTGGAAACAAATTCTTGGAAGAACTACTTCCTTTCCCATCCCTTTCTGGTTATTCCCCCTCCTGCTCCCCACCATTCGCCTGCAGGGCTGCGCCTCTCCCCAGAGAGCTCTGGGCTCCTGGTGTTCCCGGTGTCAAGGGGCTCTCGGCTGGTATTGCGGGCAGGAGGAACCAGCATTGGCTGCACCAAGCGCCACGCCTCACACAAAGCAGCATTCCTTGGTTGTGTCAGCTGTCTGACCCTGCTCCTGTCCTTCTCCACTTTTTATCCGTCTGCTTCCCCCCCTCCCTTGCAGGTCTGCGCCTCTCCCCAGAGAGCTCTGGGCGCCTGGTGTTCCCGGTGTCAAGGGGCTCTCGGCTGGTGGTGCGGGCAGGAGGCACCAGCATTGGCTGCACCAAGCGCCACGCCTCGCGCAAGAAGCGTGCCAGAGTGTCTGGTTACCGCGCGCGTATTGCCACCAAGGATGGGCTCAATGTGCTGAAGCGCCGCCGCGCCCGTGGCCGTAAGGTGCTTGTGCCCCAGTCGTCGTCGCGCACAGGGAAGCGTGCTTAGGGGGGTTGATTTAGTCGCACACCACTTGGGGGGGGAGGTCTTGGCTGGCAACAGCAATTGGTTTATATGTGTAAGGTCTATTCAGAAGTATTGAAGCTTAATCATTAACGAAACAAGAATGAAGATGGGATTATTTGGTGATCTAAGAAAGTAGGGTTCTTCTATCATCAATGTTTCCTAAAGCTGTAAGTCTGAAGGGTAGCAAATATACCTCCTAGGAACTCATCATAGAAGCGGGTGAAACACATTTCTGCACATGAGATTATTGACGGTTCCCCATCGACGGCCTGGATCAGTTCAACCTGGGATGTACTTTCGCCCTCAACTGTCATTCCCTGGTGACCTCACGACAGAATGCGGCACGAGTGCACCAATCAAGTCGGTATTGGGGAAATTTTGCAGGTTCTACCCGACAAGACGGATTACGGGTCGCATCCTGTCGCATGATCTTACAGCACGAATTCTGCCATCGCAGACCTCCCGCTGGATGCATTAGCGAAGGTAGGGGCAGAGCAAACTGCAAAATGCGCGTGGTCAGAAAAGTGGTAACTCGTTTACTTTTCGTTTTACAAGTTCGCGAACACGAGTCTGTCGGATCGCTTTTCGGCAGATGTGCTCTGGCATTCTCCATGTGCATTCGCGATGCGAAAGCAGGATTCGCGACTCGGCGATGTGCAGTGCTACCCTGGTCGGTTCTGGTTCTTTCTGGCCCGCCTTTTCCTAGAGCACCACTACTTCCCCCCCACTGCGCCCAGCCCAGCCAAGTCCAGCCCAAACCTGACCTCTCATTTCTCCCGCCCGCCCATCTCTCTCTCAAATGTAACACCTGTGCTATCAAGAGCCCCTCGTGCGGGATCTGCGGCAGCTTTGTTGATGCACCATCCATCAGTTTTCCCTCACCGGCCTTGCATCACTCACGCTGCCCCCTTGCACTTGCGAATTTGGTGAATTCACATCTGCTACATATCACTCCAAAAGCAAAAGCATCTCGAAACTCCAGTCACTTGCGCATCTTGCTACATATCACCCCTCAAAAGCTCCGCAATTGGCGCATTTCACGCGAATCGTCTCATTATTTTATTTAAGCAAGCGTTTGAAACATCCTTCTACCTTACGAGCCCTTACGAGCCCCGGTGGTACAGTAAGCTAGGCATTTGTTAAAAAGCACGACGATCAAAGGTCGTGTCAAGATCCATGGCGAGCCAAAGACCGCCCGCATCGATCCATGGCTGTACCAGAACGAAACCAGAATCCAGGGCCGGCGTATGTCGACTCTCAGCCCAGCCTCTAGTCTTGTTCTTCCTTCTCGTTGCAATGCCTTTTGCCTCTCCCGCGAGCGATCCAAACGACGGTATAGATCCGTGCACGACACTGGCGAATAAACTAGAGGCGAGCGTGGCAGCGCTAGCGAAACAAAACATCATTGTCGACGGATCCGTCGGTTTCGCCACCCCTACGGACGCGAGAAACTGCCTGCGCAACTTCCGCTTCCGGGCAGACCGCGACATCCCCGCTTTAGACACAATCATTAACGCGCTCGACAACCATTACGTGTACAAGCACCTCGCGGTAAAATCACCCGACCCGAAGCTCCCGAGCGACGTGGATATCATAACGTATCTAAAGTCGATTCGCGAAACGGCGGAGCAAGGCGAGGGAATTAACAGTCTCCTGCGCTTCCACTCTCTTATCTTCCGTGCGATCGACTCGTTGAACGACGGCCATACATCCATGACGAGCAATTGCTTCCATGGCGTCGGGCTCTACACTCTCCCTCTGCCGCTTGTCTCCGTGGTCGAAGACGGCGAGCAGATCATCCGAGTCGGGAGCATGGAATGTAAGCAAATCAGGTTCTGTTCGGTTGGGTTCATTGCGGTTCGGTTTCTTCGTGGTTCGGTGTGGTTATCCTTTGGCATCCAGCATACATCATGTGTCAAAAGCTTTCGTTTATTTTCTGTGAATTGCCCTCCCTGAATCCTACCCTCTCTACGTTTTTCCCTCACTTCTCTTCCCCGCTTTCCCCCTGCGCTTTCCCCGCGCCTTCTCTCCCCAGTGCTCCGCGGGCGCCCGGACCTTATCGCGCGCGGGCTGTTCGGATTCAACTTCTCCCGCTACGAGGGCAAGCGGGTTGTGACTATAGAGGGCGAGCCGGCGCTCCCGTTTATCGCGCGGTGGGCGGACAAGTACGTGGGGACGTTCCGCAGCGCGGGCGCGCGCTTTAACGCGGCGCTGGCGCACCGCACGGTGAAGGGGCTGGGGGAGATCGACGGGAGCCAAGGCGCGTTCACGGTGCGGTCGATTCCGCCGCGGAAAGACGCGCTCGTGATGCAGATTCAAGTGAAGTGAGTGAATTCGAATCTACCGTTTTGGAAGGTCCAGATTCGACATTTACCCTTTTAGCAGCTTCTGTTGGCTAAACGCTCAGTAACGGGGATGATGAATGACTGAGTGAGTACTGCTTACCAGCCTTTTCTCCCTTGGAAAATGCTGACCTTTTTCCGCTCCCCCTCCTCTCCCTCCTCCTCCCCTATCTCCCCTTGCTGCAGCCGCGCCGCTCCCGCCGAGCGGGTGGTGGTGCCGTGGATCGCGGATTTCCCCCGAGGCGCGTTCAGCGACAGCCGCAGCTACTGGCTCGCCTTTTGCCGGAAAGCGGGGGAAGGGGAGGAAGTGGGGGGAAGCACCACGGAAGGTTCCGCCGCTGCTGACGGTGGTGGTGGTGGCGGTGGTGCCGCTATTGATGTTGATGATATCAGTATTGTTAGTGGAAACGCTAGTGGTGATAATAACGGGAGTGATAGTAACGGGGGTGACAAGCTGGCGAAGGAAAAGGGACAGTTGGGTATCAGCAAGGCAGGTGGGCTTAGAGGGTTCTCCGTAGCAGTAGGGCCAGCAGGGCCGAAGAAGCGAGTGCCTATAGCGGATGCGACTGTAGTGGGTATGCTTGCGCCAAGGCGGGATCTGGACCCACCACCGCTGAGAGTGAGGGAGGTCGGGGTGGTGGAGGAGGCGGAGGGGCGGAAGGAGGGGGGAGGAAGAAAGGAAGGATTCAACCCTGTAGCTGATGGTGCCACTGCTGCTGGTGGTGACAATGCTGCTGCGGCTGCTGGTGGGGGTTCGACTATGGGTGACGCTGCTGGCGGTGGAGGTGCACCTGGGGAGGGTGCGACTGTTGCCCCCAAGCAGGCGGTTCGTTTGTCAGCAGAGGGGGATCTGTTTGCTGCTGCTGCCGGATGAAACGGCGGTGGTGTGGCTCCACACGTTCAGCACCAAGGGATTGGATATCTCTGCCACGGGGCTCACTCCCTCACAATATCTCTACGCTGAATCAATGAGGGCTTTAAGCCTTGCCACAAGGTGAGCCTGGGACCCCGTCCCCTCCTTCCCCTTCTTCTTCCTCTGTTTCCTGTTCCCCGTGCTGCTGCTGCCGGACGAGACAGCCGTCGTGTGCCTGCACACGTTCAGCAGCAAGGGGCTGGATACCTCTGCCAGTAGTCTCACCTCCTCGCCGTACCCTCTGCGCACTGTTTCTAATGCCACTGTCCTCGGGCGCTGACGCACTCACCTCCTGTCACACTACCCTCTCTTTATATCCCCTTACAGGCGTGGCAAGCGCATTGTTCTGGACGTGCGGGGCAACAGTGGAGGCATCATCTAGGCCTTCAAATCCCATCACTCTAGTTACTCACTGTCACTCCGACTCTTGTTATACCCCTTACAGGCGTGGCAAGCGCATTGTGCTGGACGTGCGGGGGAACAGTGGAGGCATTATTCAGACTGCCTATGGAGTGGTGAGGGCGTTAGCCGGGCCTGCTAAGACCCCTCCCGGGCAGCTGCAGATGCCGCAGCAGCTGATGATCGGAAACGACTACACTGCGCGACTCATTCAAAGTAGCAGTACTTTCTTTTATAACGCGTCGAATTACTGCAACGTGGCGGAGAGCGCTGGGTTGAAAGGACCGGCGGATTTCGGGCCGTTTCAGGAGATTCAGTACTCGGAGGACGGGCAGGCTGGAAATTATTCTGCCCGGGTGAAGCTGACGGAGATGCTGACGCTGTACGACCAATCGGATGATTTCAGCGGGCTGCCCATGGTGGTGGTTTCTGATGGAACCTGCTTCTCTGCCTGCGCAGTTTTAACTCACATTTTAAAACGGAAATTCAATGTTCCCATGGTGACTGTGGGGGGCCTCAAGAATCGGCCAATCGCAGTGAGCTCGTCGTGCCTAGGTGGCACGCTAGGGTCACTCGACTACGGGATCTCGCTGCCACTTGCCGGCACGCCATTGGCCGACGATCCCCGGGCTACCAAGCCTTTTAAAATGCAGGTCGACCTGGCGTTTGCCATGCTGCAGGCATACGGGTCTGAGAAAGCTGACAGTCAAGGAGTGGATAGAGGAGCGTCTGCCAATCAAGAAATTCCGTGTGAATTTGATTTCTTGGAGGCGGATGCGCACATTGATCTGACAATGGAGATGGTAGAGTTTCCCAAAGTGCTTTGGGCTGCCGCGGCTGCCCTGCTTCAAAATGGAATGAGATGAGGAGCTTAGATGTTGTGGGATACCGGTTTGTTTTCTGGGCGCCTTGAAGGTACTGTGGGCTGCTGCCGCTGCCATCCTGGTTACAGGGGGGTGATTTGGTGAGATAAGAGTCAGTAAGCTTCCAGCTTGCCAGCCTGCGTGAGCTTCCATTGTCGAAAGCAATCATGCTTGGTCACTGGTGTGGGGTAGGACATTCAGATTGTATCATATGAGCATTACCCAAGAGAGAAAAAACTGTCTGAATGAGAACTACAGCGGAATGTGTTGCATTGACAGAATTGGGGTACATAACCTAACCCTAACTAGTTGTACCCCATATAGCCCAACCCACTACAGGCTATAATATTTGACACACCCCCATAGCCTAAGTGGGGAAGGCCAATCAACAACAAGCAACCTACGGTCACAAGACCAGTCAAAAGCAAGAGAAAGAAAACAAAGCTCAGGGTGGATCACAACGTCACCACCTAATCTGAGCACAAGCAAAGGGCCACAAGGCCAATCCAAAAGTGTGCAAACAAATATATATGAGGTACAAGCAAGCAACAGACAAAGAGCACCCTACAGCAGTCAACTAGACCCAGTCTCAACGAGGCCTAACTGTTGACAAAACCGGCGGTGGTCACAAGGCTGGAGGGCCTTGGTGAAGATGTCTGCAGTGTTGGCCTCGGAGGCCACGAAGTCCAGACGTGCCTGCCCGCGTCTCTGCAACTCTCGAAGGAGGAAGTACCTGACGTCGATGTGCTTCACTCTGCTCTCCAGTCGAGGCTCACGACACAGGAGAATCATCGCCTTGTTGTCAGCAAACAAGGTCGGTGCAGAGCTCGGCCACTCACCAAGGTCAGTGAGCAAGAAGGTCAACCAGCGTAGCTCCTGTGCAGCGAGGGCTCCAGCGTAGATCTCGGCCTCTGCGGTAGAAGTCGCAACAGAGGAGGACCGAGTAGACCTCCACGAAACAGCTCCAGAGCCCAGGCTGAAACAGTAACCCTGTGTAGACCTCTGTGACTCAACGTCGTCGGCGTAGGAGGAGTCGCAGTGACCGGTGAGTACAACTGGCTGTGTCCCTCCAAGTACAAGCCCCATGTCTGATGTCGCGCCGAGGTACTTCGCCACCCTCTTAGCCGCCGCCCAGTGAACAGGACGGTGTCTCCCTGTCGCAACAAAGCGAGAAAGGATGCTAAGAGGGAAGGCGAGGTCCGGGCGAGTGCACGTCATCAGGTACATGAGGCAGCCCACCAACTCTGCGTAGGGACCACTGGGCTCGAACGGCTCGTCAGGAAAAGGCCCAGTGAGTCTGTGGTCTACAGCAAGAGGGGTGGGAGGAGGAGAGGAGTGCTGAAGCCCGAACCGCTGAAGGACCTGCTGCACCATGTGTGACTGAGTCAGAGTGATGGTGCGAGCGGCTCTGTCCCTGGAGATCTGCAGGCCAAGGTAGCGGCGCAGTTCCCCAAGGTCAGTGCAGGTGTGTCTCTTCTGCAGTTCGGACTTCACCTCCGCCAGTGCAACTGTGTCGGCTGTGGCAAAAACCAGGTCGTCAACGTAGACAAGAACAAAGAAAGGTGTGCGCCCACGACGAACAAACAGCGACGGGTCGGCGGAAGACGGCTCAAACCCAAGGTCGGACAGAGTAGAGCGGAGAGTGTCGTGCCACTCACGGGGTGCCTGGCGGAGACCGTAGACCGGTCGTCTGAGGCTCCACTGGGTCCCAGGCGGGAAAGTGCCAGTGAAGCCCGGAGGACGACGCAGCCAGATCTCCTCGTGTAGGCTGCCCTGCAAGAAGGCAGTGGAGAAGTCGAGAGAGTGTAGCTCGTAGTCTCTCTGCGCTGCTACGTGCAGTAACACCCGAAGAGTGGTCATCTTCGGGGTGGGCGCAAAGGTCTGAAAGAAGTCAACTCCCTCACGCTGACTGAAACCTCTAGCCACGTAGCGTGCCTTGAAGACTGGAGGAGATCCCGGCGGCCGCTTCACCTTGAAGATCCACATGCCGTCAACAATGTTCGCCCCTGGGGGGGGAACCTCGTCAACGTAAGTGCCTGTGGACCTGTAGGAGGCCATCTCTGCGTCCATGGCAGCTCTCCACTGAGAGGCCCAAGGCCCTGACACTGCCTCAGCGTAAGTGCGAGGAGTAGGTATGTCAGGAGCGTCGGGGTCTCCCTCAGGAGCGAGCAGCATGGCACAGAGATGAGGTGAAGCGGCTGCCAGGAACTCTAGCTCAAACTGTCTATCCTCTAGGACGGCACAGCCAAGGGCAAACTCACCCCCGGCGGACAGAGGACGGACAGGAGGAGCCGCCACAACGCGAGTGGCGTAGTCAAGGCGACGCGTAGCAGTAAAGTCTGTGACAGCGGCAGTGAGGACCGCGACGGAGGAAGGAGAGGCACGAGGGTCTGTAACAAGAGAGGCGAGAACACGAGAGAGAGTGGGGCGGTACGTGCGGTAGTAGTCAGTGACCGGAGTAGACAGGGAGGCAGTGAGGGACGACTCAGGAGGACGAGGAAGAACAGACGGAGGAGAACGAGGAGGACTAGGACGAAACAACACGGTACGAAGGTCACGGACAGGTGACGAGGGACGAGCACGAGGAGGACGAGAGGCCCAAGTGTGGGAGAGAGGAGTGGGAGACGGAGCGGGAGACGGAGGAGACTGAGAACGAGGGAACACAGCCGGAGCTGAGTCCGGAGGAGGAAACGTCGGACCGAACACAGGAGGAGAGGAGGAGGGGAGACCAAGGGCCCGAAGGCCAGTAACAGAGGCCGGAGGCTGCTCCGGCTGCTGCGGCGGCTGCTGCTGCTGCTGCGGCGGCTGCTGCTGCTGCTGCTGCTGCTGCTGCTGCTGCTGCTGCTGCTGCTGCTGCTGCTGCTGCTGCTGCTCCCGCTGCAACTCCAGCCTCTCACGCTCCACCCGCTGCTGAACCTCCAACCTCTCACGCTCCAAACGCTGCTGCTCCTCACGCTCAAGACGAAGACGGGTCTGGTGTCGAGTCAGGTAGGGGTGAGGAGGAGGAGTGGTGTCAGGAGACGAAGAAGAAGAACCGGCTCCACCCTCAACAGCACCCGGCTGAGAACCCCCAGAGCGTGTACCCCCTGCGGCAGCACGACTAGTACCTGTAGGAGGTGGACCCGCACCCCCAGTCGGGGTGCCTCCAGTGGCACCAGCACCAGCCTCAGACTCTCCAGCTCCATAAATACCACCAGCTCCAGCACCACCAGAACGGGCAGCCGCGGCGGGTGCACGCTCAGCGCCAACGCCAACACCCCCAGAACGGGCGGCTCCTGTAGGTGCACGAACAGCTCCAACGCCAGCACCCCCAGAGCGAGCACCGCCAGAGCCCTCACCCCGAGCACCAACACCCTCAGAGTCCGCAGTGGCCGGTAAAGGAAGCGCTGACGGCTGCTGCGGAGGCTGTGAGGACGACTGTGGGGAAGGAGGTGAGACCTGGGGGGGTACCGAGGGGGGGGGAGTAGCGTGGGACACACCAGACGGAGCAGGACCAGGGGGGGGTACCGAAGGAGCAGGGGTGGGACAGCGACCGACACGAGCACGACGCAGCCACTAGACCTGGCACAGCTACCTGACTGGACCTGGCTACCTGGTGGGACGGGGGAACCGGACGGGTGTCGGTGTGGAGGGTGTACAGACCAGAGCCCGACTCCTGACGAAAAGTGGCCAGAGGGGCGTACGTGTCACCGTCCACACAGACTGCAGTGTCACCAGAAGGCTCAAACCAGACCCCGACGTGCTGTCTCGCCAGAGGAGCCACACCAACCAGGTTCCTAGAGAAAGTAGGAACGTGGAGGCCGGTCAGAGAACCGGAAGGGGCAGCTGGGCACGGGAGGGTAGTGGCGTGAGTCGCAATGACCGGTCCCGAAGAGGGATCAGCCAGTGCTACAGGAACCGGCGCCGAGAGTGGAGTAAGAGTCGTGCTGTCGCGGAAGAAGCACTGCGTCGCTCCGGAGTCCAGTGTGAAGGAGAGCGACGCGTCCGCCGAGGGAGCACCAGTACCAGTAGCTAGACAGGATCCTACACCAGCACCTACTCTAGCAACAGGCAAAGATCCTACGCTAGGTACAGGCAAGTAAACAGATCCAGCAGCACTATAGTCAACATCAGCATACATCGCATAAGACCTAGCATCATCCATAGACATATCAAACACCGCAACACCACGAGCAAGGAGTGGTCCCCAGCGCGGTGGCGGGGGAGCGGAGGGGCCGTGGTGCAGGACGTACAGGTCGTCGAGACGGCTGAAGCAGCGTGCAGCAGAGTGGTCAGGGCGGCCGCAGTACGTGCCCTGCGCAGACCCGTCAGGATCCAGTACTCACAGGGACCAACGTCGCGGCCGGCCGAGCGGCCGACTAGAAGGGGCACCACTGCGCCCAGTGCTCGGGGGGCCCGTAGGTCTCCACTGCTGCGGGGGGCCCCACTGCTGCGAAGGACCCCACTGCTGCTGAGTGCCCCACTGCTGCTGAGTGCCCCACTGCTGGGGCTGCTGCTGGCCCTGGCGCTGCTGCTGCTGTCCCTGCCGCTGCTGCTGTCCAGGCGGTGGCAGCTGCGGAGGAGTCTGCTGCTGCTGCTGCGGAAACCCCTCACCACCGTCTAGAGGAGAGCCGTCAGGTCCCGAGTCACCCCCGCCGCCACCCCCGCCACTAGTACTACCGCCACCGCCGCCACCCGCAACACCCCCAGAACCCCCGCCGCCCTTCCCTCCCTTCTTGCCGGACTTGCCACGTTTCTGTCCGCCAGAGACAGAAACGGCCGCCGTCTCCTCAGAGGCAGAAGACGCGGCAGTGGCAAGCGAGGCAGTGAAGGTGGGAAGCTGTGGTACCGCACACCCCTCAAAGAGACGAGGAGGAGGCGCGGAAGAGGCGGAGGCAACAGCGAGGAGGTTACTCTCGATCTTCGAGAGAGCGGTCTCAAGAAGATCGATAGTAAGCTCAGTGGGGTGCTTCAGGAGAAGCGCGTCGCGGGCTGTGGCTAGACGGTCAGGGAGGCGAGTGACTAACCAGTGAATAGTGAGCCACATGGGGGGGGGTGCAAGGGCAAGCTGTTCCTCAGTGCAAGCGGCCTTGAAGCGAGCTTCAAGGGAGCGCAGGTGGGTAGCGAGGTCAGCGACAGTCTCAAAGGAGGCGAGGTCAGGGTAGATAAAGGGGACGAGAAGGCGGCTGAGGGAGGCAGAGGAGGGAGTGGAGTAGCGAGCAACAATAGCAGTGTAAAGGGCTGCAGCAGACTCGACCTGAGTGAAGTGGACGGCCTCAGTCGGCGGGAGAAGGTCGGTCAGGGCGAGGCAGGCAGCAGCGTCACGAGACTCCCACACGTCACGAGCGAGGAACCGGCGCTGGTACTCAGCCTCCTGCTCGGAAGTAGGCGGTGGGGTAGTGGGCAGCGGTGTAGGCTGCGGCGGGGCGGGCAGAGCACCGGACGCATGCGCAAACAGGTGCACGCCATCCTGGCGCTGGCTCCTAAGGTGGCGCTGGGCCTGCGTCAGCCAGGTACTAAAGTCGATCGCGCGCCCCTCAGGGTCGAAACGGAGCACGCGAGACGTCGCCATGAGGGGCGAGAACAAGTGATAGCGGCCGCCAGCCGCGAGAGGAGGAGGAGAGGGAGGTGAGTGCGAGGCGGGTGCGCGCAGGCGGGGCGCGTTCTGGCTGGGCGCGGGGCGGCGGGGCGCGCGCTGGCGGGGCGCGCTGGCTGGCGTGGCGCGCGGGCGCGGCGCGCTGGCGGGCGGCTAGGCAGGGCGCGCGCTGGCGGGCGCGGCGCGCTGGCGTGCGCGCCGGCGGGGCCCGCTGGCGCGGGGCGCTGGCGGGCGCGCTAGCGGGCGCGCTGGCGTGCGTGCTGGCGGGCGCGCTGGCGGGCTCGCTGGCGGGCGCGCTGGCGAGCTCGCTGGCGGGCGCGCTGGCAGGCGAGCTGGCGGGCTCGCTGGTGTGCCCGCTGGCGGGCGCGCTGGCGGGCTGGCGTGCAAGCGGGCTGGCGCGCAGGCTGGCCGGCGCGCTGGTTGGCTGGCGGGCTAGCGCGCTGGTTGGCAGGCGCGCTGGCTGGCTGGCGCGCTGGCTGGCTGGCGTGCATGCTGGCTAAGGGCGGGGAGGGGAGGGGCGCGCCGGCTGGGGCGTGGGGTAGGGCGCTGGCGGGCTGGCGGGGCGCAGTGGTAACCCTAATGGTAGGGACGGGCGGGCCTAGGGCTAGGAGCGCTAACCTACTGCTGATACCATGTCTGAATGAGAACTACAGCGGAATGTGTTGCATTGACAGAATTGGGGTACATAACCTAACCCTAACTAGTTGTACCCCATATAGCCCAACCCACTACAGGCTATAATATTTGACAAAAACGCATTCTACATCCATGAAGAAAGTGGTTAATGAAGTTTAATTCAATACCAGTTTCTTAACTGTTATTATTTACTGCCATAGTACAACTAACGCACCACGAAGAAGATGCGTACAATGAGAGCATCAGCTACATTTGTTGGCTGTCATTCCAGGTCAAGAATGTGAGTATATTGGGGTTCATCTGTACATGAGAACGAGCTCATGTGCTTGAAGTTATTCACGGAACTTCTTGTATTCTCCTTTTCAACTGACCAGCTCAGCACGTGACCGACCACTCTCATCCATTCCAAGTCGGACGTTGCACTCGCGTGGCACCGACACTGGCTTGGCGAGTCATCTCACCACTTCCAAGACACCACCAGACCATCGCAGCCGTGCACTTGTCTGGCACGCGCATTTTCGATTCGCATTTTGTCTCGCTGGCAATGACGGCCAACACCGCATACAGTCGATGCTCAGCCTATCACAAAAAATTTCTCACCACAATTAGAAAATCAGTCACTCGCGAACGTTTTGCCTGTGAGTGGTGATTGTGCTGATTTCGGGGTACAGTCACCAAGTCGAGGAAGAAAAACATCTACAGTTCATAAACAACAACGGCTGCCTGTCATCAGAATTGTTTACCTGGTTACGAACTTAAACCCCTAGACTCGTTTCACATTCCAATTTCATTTTACAATCACAATTTTGCCCGTGGCGACAATGGAGAATGTGGCGAAGACAGCAAAACTCGTTTCACTCACATGCCGCCCGCCTACCTGGTGTTCTTGAAATGAGCACCGACTGTAGTGCTTCCATTAGCTAGCCCTCCCCTATTGCCAGGAAATGCAGGAAAAATGCAGCAGCAGAATTGCTCTGCTGCACAAACCATTGAATGGGCGACGAAGCGTTGGGAGAGCAGCCATGAGGGCGTGGAACATTTGGGCTATTTTACTGAACGAACGTTCGGTTCGGAAATATACCGCTCTGAAACGTATTAAATCCTACTAGAACAAAGCATTTAAAAACATGGACCATTTTCAACCGTTCATTCGGTACGTTTCGTTTGAAAATTTTCCGAAATGTTCCACGCCCTGAGAGGTTTCGTTGGGAACCCAGAAGCTTTCCGGAATTTCAGAGCGTTTACCCGTCAATAGTGGAGCCCTGCCCGTGCACAGGTTCGTGCGTGGACGTTGACCAGTCCGGAAGCAGTATTCGCGCGGTAAACGATAGCCGCGAAACACCAGCACCGTCGCGTGACGTCGCATCCCCACACGAGCTGTGTCATCGTCAGGTAACCCGTCGTCTGCTCAGACGGAACCGTTCAGACCAATTCGTCTTCCTGACCGAATTTGAAGTTTTTCTGCCCGGTTTTACGAGAATACACCCACCCAGCCAACCCCAAGGGACCTTGGGCGGGAGGGACCGTTGGACATTCGAATATGCCGAAGGGACCGTCAAGGGGTTTACCTACAAGAGCCCCTTTTCCTCAACAGAAGCTTCTGAAACCAGCTTTTCTTCTCAAGTCTGGTTTCCACTCGAGCTAGGGTTTCATTCAAGCTGCTTGCCGCCTGGTGACCTGGTCTGGTTCGCCTAGTTTCTACACAGCCGCCATAGTTTCTCTGGACCTGCTGCAGTTCAGCCGATCAGTGTGTGATTTTGCTAGCGTTTCACTGAAAATGGATATGAAGAAGCTCGCCATGGAGCACGCCGCTCAGATGTGTCCTTTCCTCCGAAACGTGTCGCTTTCCTCGTGCTCCGCTCCGCATTTAGCTCCTCTTTCCCACTCGCTCGGGGACCTCTGTCCCGCTTCCGCCGCTCTTTCGGGAAAGAAACCCATCTTCGAGGAAACTTCGTCCTCTTTCGAGGTCGCGTTCAGGCTCTTTCACGGCGAAACGGGAGTTGTCCCGCTCGCGAAGACTTCCGACCTCGTCTCTGTTAAGTCAGGCGAAAGCAACGATGGCCAGATCAGCCAGTCGCTTTCCGTCAATCCCACGCTCCATGCTTCCGCGATTACCGCTGAGAAGTCATCACAGAGCGTTTCAACCGCGAAGGACACCACTAACGCCTTTTCCCTGACGGGTTATGAGACCGCTGGAGAGCAGGATCAGGAGGTTTGTCCGTATGCTGCGGCGTTCGCAGGCGGTCTGGGTGCGTCAGCGGCCACGATCAGCCTGTCGGTGTTCGGCCCATCTGGACCGTTCAGTTATGATTCTTTCCGATCGCGCGGGGAGAGCAGCAAGGAGCAGCAGAGACGGAAGGAGCAGGAGGAGAAGAGGCGTCGCGAGGAGGAAGCTTCAAAGGTGTGTACCCTGTTCAGATGTCTAAGGATGCTATAGCTTTCACTCTGTTGTTGTATCGTCCTGCCAGCTGCTGCTTCAGCGTTGATCATGCTCGATAGCTTATACAATGGTAAACGGTCAGTGGATCGTTGGCTATTCTGTTAGCCGTAGTTGGTAACCTTGTCGTTGAGCCAGCGGCAGCAATAGTCTCATGCGATCCTACGTCGTCAACATTGCGATCTTTCTCCGTCCGCATTACGGATCTCAAACTGGATTCTAACCGTGGACCGTCCATCCCCTTCCCCATCGTCCTTCTCAGGAACGAGAGTCTGTCCACGAAGCCGAAGGTGAAGAATGGCTCACGACGGGTAACTGCCCGATCGCGAAGTCCTACCGAGCGTTTTCGCGAGTGGTGCCGCTCATCGCAGCGGCGATCCGTCCCCCGGCCGGAATCCAATATCGCTGCCCGGCTCCTATCATCGCATTGCGCGCAGCCGTCGCCAAGACCCCCGCTATGAAAGCCCTCCGGCCGCAGGCGCTCCCGATAAGAACACTCGCTATAGGCACGATCGGCATGATGCTGAACATCCCGCTGGGTGTTTGGCGAGAGCATTGCGAAAAGTTTTCGCCACAGTGGATCATCGCCGTGCATGCTTCCGTTCCGCTGGTCGCCGTGCTGCGAAAGGCTGCGCTCATGCCGAAATACGCCATGGCCTTCACTATAGCGGCCTCCGTTATTGGCCAGGCGATTGGAGCGAGGGTGGAACGGAGACGTCTGAAGAAGATCAAGGAAGGTTCAGAGAATGCGGAGGTGGCAGATACTGTCTCTGGTGGCAGCATTGCAACTACCAGCAGCAGCATCACCAACAGCAGCAGCAGTTTCAAGTCTGCTGCTATTCCAATGCTCCCCCAGCGCTCTGTCATGCTTTCCAAGGCACGCAGCAAGTCTCGGGCTGTTCGTGTCAGGGCAGCTGCTGCAGGGGCAGGTTCTTGCAAGGCTGCTGCTGGTAAGGAGGGCGTTGGTGCGCTTGTAAGCTCCATGGCTGTTGGCGCTGGTGGGGGAGCGAGTGCTGGCAGCCCCTTGAAGGTCGCTGCTGCTGCGCACTGATGAGTGCCCATTGAAGGTTGCTGCTGCTGCTGCGCACTGATGAGTGCTGCTGCTGGCACTGGCACTTATGCGTTTCCCCTGCTGGCAGTGGCACTGCTAGCTGCTGCTGTATTGAACCCAAAGGGGAGTACTCTTGTTAGGGAAACTAGCATCGGGTGGCAAGTATGACTAAAGCAGAACAATTGTGGTCCCTCCCATTATTGTAAGAAATTTACCTCCTTGATATCATCTCTTAAACCCTACAACAAAGGGCCACTCTTTACAGTCACGAACACCCCGTCCAGGTCCAACCTGTGGGCAACCCTACATAGGGCAGGACAATCCAAGACAGTAGCAGCTTGTGCTATCGGTACAAGCATATACTATCATACGCTTCAATCACCTTGGACTATTGTGCATCGACCATTGAATCTAGTTTATATCAGGGGTTGTTGAGACCAGCATGTTTTTCTGCCAACTCCTATGGTACCGTGGTACCACCTGTCTGTATTGGCCCGTGCGTTGTACAATTGTCACGAGTCACAACTTACAAGTGGGATGTTTTCTTCCACCTCCACACATACCGCCCGTACGCTAACCTGCACGCTTGCTGTGCAAGGCCAGCCGACCACGTGCAGACACCCTGCAGCACTGTAAAGCCCTTCCATATCCACAACAAAGCCAGCCGCAGCAGACAATTGAGACGTCTCAAAAGTTGCCGTGCAAGACCCGCCAACCGATTGTATGCACCCTGCAGCGCTGAACAGCCCTTCCATATCAAGAACAAAGGAAAGCACAAACACACCAGCAGTAAATCCAGCCACACCAGAAGCACAAACAGAGGAAAGGCATGCACCAGTAGCATCATTCTCTTCGCACGCACACCAGGAAAGCAGTCAATAAGAAATGCCACGTCTGACACCCTGCCCACCCCCTTCAAATCCAGATGTCGCAATTTGGGCAGTTGCTTGTTGGACAAGTCCCGGAGAACATTCAGGTTGCCCATGGAGTGTAGGGTGAGCGTGTGAAGGGCAGGGAAGGAGAAGTTTTCTGGGAGGGAAGAGATGAGCGGGCAGTTGGAAACTTTTAATTCGGTGAGGGACATTAGGCCCGGGTGTTGTTCGGTGATATTTGGTGCAGGTACAGAGGCAGAGAGATAGGCCGAGATACAAGCAGAGACACATAGGAAGGTGGACACCAGCAGTGCTGCAGCAAGCAGCATGGCAGGATAGAGCCAAGCACGGGGAACCAGAGCGATCAGGAGCACCACCACGAGAAGAATCAGCGACCAAACGACGGCAAAGGTGTTTTTGCTTCTTGCGGCAGCAAAAACGAGCACGGTAGCAGGGACAAGCATCACCGGAAGTCGGATGTCGTGTGCGGCAAAGAACGGTGCTATGAGCTCTTGCATGGTGTGGAGCGGTACGGAGATCAGCAGCATCAAGGCAAAAACTTCAGCAGTGCAGACTGCACCAGTGGTCACCCTTTCAGCCAGCCTGAACGGTTTTGACTCACGCTCACACCATTCAGGGAGGGGTGGTTGGGTCAGCGGCTTCAGAGACTCTATAAGGGAGCATGATTCGATGTGGAGTGATTCTAAGCGAGTCAGAGTGTACAGAGAGGGAGGAAGCTCCTTAAGCTGCTCGCACCCCGTCAGGCTCAGCTTTTCCAGGCATGCTGGCAGGCTGCCGACACAAAATCCCTCGGGCAGATGCTCCAGCGCGGGCAGTCCCAGCTCGAGTGTTTTCAACCGGGGTAAATTACCCAGGCTTTCGGGCAAAGCCCAGACATTATGAAGGTCGAGGAGCTGTAGGGTTTCCAGATGGGATAAGGCGCCGATGTGGTGTGGGAGGGAGGTCAGGGAGGAGGAGGAGGAGATGGAGAGTGAGGAGAGGGGGAGGAAGCAGATGCTTTCTGGGAGGATCTCGAGGGAATCACAGCCGTTGATGGAAAGATGCTGTAGCTGAGTCAGCGCCGATATAACATCTCCTGGCAGGATTTGCAGACGTATGGATTGGAGCGAGAGGGTTTTCAGTCCGGTCAGCAGTTGGAAAGATTCCGGGACGCTCTCTAGCCCACCCAGATCGATTTCCATGGTTTCCAGCAGAGCCAAGTCGCCGATTGCTTCAGGAAGCTCAGCGACATTTTCCGAATAGGGCCCACTACTAATGCTAAGCGTGCGGAGGTTTCTCAGAAGGCCCACGCACTCGTCGAGACCGCGGAAATTCGTTCCCGCGCTGATCCGCAATTCCCGCAGCTGCTGCAGCGCGCCGATGCTCTCGGGCGGCGAAACGAGCTCTTGTAACGAGACTTCGCGATCACAACGATGCAAGCACACGTGGAGGGTTTGGAGATCTGTGAGCAGCGAGAGGGACGCCGGGAGATGCGGGAGGCCGTTGGTGGTCAGCAGTCGGAGTTCCCTTAGCTTCCGACATCCATGGAAGAGCGACGCGAGCCCGTCTACAGTAACCGACATTCGAAGCTGATGCTCCACCGTTAGATGGAGCAGGCGCGGACACGTGGCGGCCAGACAGTTAAACAGCGCGTCGCCGTCGGCGGATAAGATGGAAAACTCGCCCAGCGACACGTGCGTGAGGGCGGGGAAGCGGCGCAGCGCGGAAAGAAGGCGCGGGAGCGGAAGCCACGCAAGCTGCGGGCTGTAGAAGCGCTCTGGATCGCGTTTCTTCATTTCAGGAGTTTTCTAAAAGCCGAGATTCTGAACGGTCAAATGGGAGCGCGAGGCCGTGGCGAGGCGGAGCCAGCGCTTGGAAACGTGTGCGTGGCGGAAGGAGGTCTGCGCGAGCGAGCGGAGGACGAGCGCGAGAACGTCATCAGGGAGGCTCTCCAGGGGGAAGGGCGGCTCGGTGCGCGCGGGTGAAACTATGGCTTGTAGGCGGCGAAGAAAAGCCATCGCGTGGATGCGAAAGGGAGAGGAAGTTTGGACAGCTCTGTCGCTCTCAGTCGTCCGTTGTCTAGAGTATGCCTAACAAACACTTCATTGTAGAAGTTTCTCACTCAGCTCTGCAAGGTTGTACTATGAGAAGCACCGCGTTCCAAATCCTTCGGGCCTATGTTTACGGAACCTCAAGGTGCGTATAACGTACAAGAATGGCGCCGTGGGAACTCCCTGAAATTTGTATCCTAGAAATTAGTCCCATATTCCCTGGTACAGACGTTGGAGGAACCTCGAATTCTCCGACTTCTCGACCGGGAGAAGTGGTGTGGAGCGGTATTGGTGACCCGATCCGACTTCCTCCCGAGCATCTTGTGGAAGCCGAACATAGGCGTTGGCTGGCTGGCATGCGACGCTTTCACCCGAACCGAGACAGCCTCGACAATTTCCTGACACCCTGGCGCCACGACACGCTATCTCGAGGACATCGAACCGCATCGCGCCCCCTGTATCCTGGTTTGTGACGATTCTCGCATCGTTGCGTTGGTGAAATATTACTGTATCAACTGAAGAGTCTCATGTTTCAACCGAAATGTCTCATGTTTCAACACGTTTATACACACATTATCCAAACATTTCAAGTCAATCACGAGTTACAACAAGCGGGTTGCTCTCTTACCTCTCCCCGCCACACCACCCGCGCACTACCCTGCACGATTGCCGAGCAAGGCTAGCCGACCAAGCGAAGAAACCCTGCAGCACTGCACCGCCCTTCATTATCCACAGCAAAGCCAGCTGCAGCAGTAAATCCAGCAGCCTCAGAAGCAGAAACAGAGGCTTGGCGTGCAGCAAAAGCCACATTCTCCTTGACCCCACTCCGAGTATGCAGTCAAACAGAGAGAGGGATGAATCGGCCCCCACCCCCTCCAAATGCAGATGTTGCAGTTTGGGCAGTTGCTTGCGGGATAGGTCCAGGAGATTATTCAGGTTTCCCAGGGAGTGTAGGGTGAGAGTGTGAAGGGCAGGGAATGAGAAGTCTTCTGGGAGGGAGGAGATGAGCGGGCAGAAGTAAACTTGTAACTCTGTGAGGGACACTAGGCCTGGGTGTTGTTCGGTGGTCTTTGCTGTAGAGTTTAAGAGAGGAGATACATACAGGGGCAGGGGCAGGGGCAGGGGCAGGGGCAGGGGCAGGGGCAGGGGCAGGGGCAGCAAGGGGGAGGGGGAGAGAGTGAGGCAGGGGCAACAGCAGAGGCAGAGGCAGGGGCAGGAGCAGGGGCAGGGGCAGAGGCACCAGCAAGCAGCATGGCTGGATTGAGCCAGGCAGTGGGAATCAGAGAGACCAGCAGCACCACCACAAGAAGCAGCAGCGATACAAGGACAGCGACAACGTTCTCGCTTCTTGCTGCAGCGGAAGCGAGCAGGGCAGCAGGGACAAGCATCACCGATTCAGCCTTGTGCGGTGGAGAGCAGTGCTAGGGCTGTTGCACGGTGAGGAGCAGTACGAAAATCAGCAGCATCGCGGCATAGACTGCAGCAGTGCAAAGAACAGCTGTAATCAATATTACAGTCAGGCTGAATCACCTTGACTCACTTCCAGACTCACTTCCGGATCCTTCAGGGAAGGATGGAGGGGTCAGCGGCTTCAGAGACTCTATAAGGGAGCATGACACGATATGGAGTGATTCTAATTGAGTCAGCATGTACAATGAGGGAGGAAGCTCCTGTAGCTTCTCGCACCGCGACAGAAACAGGTTTTCCAAGCATGCCGGCAGGCTGCCGTCACAAATTTTATCGGGCAGATGCTCCAGCGCGGGCAGATCATCCAGCTCGAGCGTTTTCAACCGTGGTAAATTACCCAGGCTGTCGGGCAGAGCCCGGATATAATAAAGGTAGTGGAGCTTTAGGGTTTGCAGGTGGGACAAAGCGCCGATGTGGTGAGGGAGTGCGGTGAGTGAGTAGCAGCAGGAGATGGAGAGGGAGGAGAGGGGGAGGAAGCAGATGCTCTCTGGGAGAATCTCGAGGGAACCACAGCCGTTGATGGAAAGATGCTGCAGCTGAGTCAGCCCCGCCATAACATTTTCGGGCAGGCATAGCAGACTCTCGCATTCGAGCGAGAGGGTTTTGAGCCCGGTCAGCAGTTGGAAAGATTCCGGAATGTTCTCTAGCCCATCCAGTTCAATTTCTAGGGTTTCCAGAAGAGACAAGTCGCCAATTGCGTCTGGAAGCTTTGTGACGCGTTCTGAAAAGAGTTCAGTACTAGTGGTAATGCTCAGCGTGCGGAGGTTGCTCAGAAGGCCCACGCACTCATCGAGACCGCGGAAATTCGTTCCCGTGCTGATCCGCAATCCCCGCAGCTGCCGCAACGCGCCTACGCTCTCGGGCGGCGAAACGAGCTCCTGTAACGAGTCTTCGTCATAGCGAGTATTCGAGCACACGTGGAGGGTTTGGAGATCTGTTAGGAGCGAGAGGGACGCTGGGAGATGCGGGAGGCCGTTGGTGGTGAATAGAAAGAACTCCCTGAGCTTGCGACATCCCTGGAAGAGCGACGCGAGGCCGTCTACAGTAACTGACATTCGAAACTGATGCTCCACCGTTAGATGGAGTAGACGCGGACACGTGGCGGCCAGACAATGAAAGAGCGCGTCGCCGTCGGCGGATAAGATGGAAAACTCGGCCAGCGACACGTGCGTGAGGGTGGGAAAGCGGCGCAGCGCCGAAAGAAGCCGCGGGAGCGGGAGCCACGGAGGCTCTGAGTAGTGTAAATGCGGAAAAGAGGACTTCAAACCGCGATGCGGAACGGTCAAATGGGAGAGCGCAGCCGAGGAAAGGCGGAGCCAGCGCTTGGAAACGAGCGCGTGGCGGAAGGAGGTCCGCGCGAGCGAGCGGAGGACGAGCGCGAGAATGTCGTCGGGAAGGCGCTCCAAGGAAAAGGGCGGTTCGGTGCGCGCCGCTGAAACCATGGCTTTAAGGCGGCTAATGAAAGGGACTAATGTCATTGCGTGGATTATTGAAGATACTGGGGCGCGAGAAGCTCAGTTGCTCGAGTATAAACACCACTGATGAGATCAAGAAAATCGTCTGTATGGGAAATATATGGAGTTGGAAAAACTCGAGGCAAAAGTGGGTGGGGTGGTTGGCGGGAAGAGTGAAATGACGTGGCAGTCGGTAAAGTCAATCACCCGAAACCCCGCCCCGAACCACTGACACCAGAGCTTTGACTTCGGTAGAGTCAACCCAATCACTCTCTTCAAGACCACCCATTTTAAACAAGATTCGAGTGTTTCGTTGTATACCACTCAAGCTAATCAGTGGCGCTGTCTGAATAGCAACATGAAAATCAACCCTAAACCCTAAATCCGTGTAAGGTACTTACTCGCTTTACCATTTATCCACTTCTCATTGGAATGGCCACAAATCAACCACCATCTTCTTTCCCAGTAAAACCAGGATTTAAGACAAGAGGAGGTTGAGGAAACCAAGCAGCAGCGAGTTTGAAAGTTGAATGCAGTCACCTACCTCAGTACCAAGCTTTTGTTCAAGCTCACGAGTCGCAATACCTTGTCATCGCAAGGCAGTATCGCGTCGATGTTTCAAAGCACAGAAGGATTTTGAGGTGAATCTCCCCTCCTCCCCCCACCAGAGGAATCCACCACTCACTTTTCCTCCCACATACCAATTGGCATGGCATATGGTACCGTATTCCCCTTCACTTTCACCTCTGCTCCAGCTTCCGCTCCCTACCGTCCCCAGTAACCCCGATCGTAATCGAGAGCACAGGAGCAGCAGAATGAAGCTGAAGACCACCTATAACTCCCCCACAACCTTCCCCCCAGCGATGCTAAATCCTCTACTCTCAACTTCCCCGCACTTCCTCGCCCGCCCCACCCACTCCCTCATTTTCCACTCCTCATTTCCACCGCTGCTTCAGCTCCTGCGTCATGGAAATCCCCCAGGTCGTCCGTATCGCAACTGACAACACATCAATGCTTCCCAGCAGCAAGGCAAAGCTGAAATCCTCCTGAGGGAGTCAAAGGCACGAGAAATTGAGATCGTTCCCTCCCCTTCCCCCAACCCCATCCTCCATCCATCACTTCCACCGCTGCTTCAGCTCCTGCTTCCTAGACAATGCTGAAACCCTCTCCACACCCTCTCATCCCATCCTCCACCACCCCTCACTTCCACCGCTGCTTCAGCTCCTGCTTCCTCGACAGCCCCCAAGTGACCACAATCGCGATCGACAGCACAGCGATCGTGCCCAGCAGCAGCGCAAAGCTGAAGTCTTCCCCGAGGGAGTCAAACACCCGAGACGGAGCAGTGCGAACAAAGAAGAGGTCCAGCCCGTGAGCTAGCACGAGGGTGGTGGACTCCAGGCGCGTGGGGAAGGAGAGAATGTGCCTCAGACCCTCGATACGGTAGCGATGGGTGAGATAAGCCTGTGACGGGAGGGGCATAAGGGGAGCAGGGAGCACAGCAGCATGCGTGTGGTGGATTTCGTGACTTTTGAGTCGACTCAAAAGTTGCCTCAGACCCTCGATACGGTAGCGATGGGTGAGATAAGCCTGTGGGCGAAGAGAAGAGGCATAAGGGGAGCAGGGAGCAGAGCAGCATGCGTGTGGTGGATTTCAGACAAGTGGGGAAGGATAGGATGTTAATGCAGCCCTCGAAGTAGCAGTGGGTCAGATATCGAGTCACTGTAAGGCATGATGCCCGCCTCCTTGTCCTGCTGTGATGCCATCATACTCATGTTCGCTATAACTAGCAACTCGTTATAAAGTGGCAACCCGTTTTAAGGTATTGCTCACCTGCCCCGGAGCAGGCAACGAGTCACTATAAGGCATAATGCCCGCCTCCTTGTCCTGCTGTGACGGCTCAGGCACCCTGCGAGGATCCAGGAATCGACGGTCGAGAGCCAAGATCTGAAACGATCCAACGGGAGGTGAAACAGAAAGGGACAGAATGGGGAGCGGAGGTGTGTTAGATACGTGAGAAACAAGGCAGACAACAGGCACAATACACACAGGGACAAGAATAAGGGGACGACTCCTCTTGACCCATATGAAGGGCGGCAGTGCTTGAAGAATAAGGGGACACCTCAATCAAATCTACACAATTTTCCTGCTTCGCCCCACCCTCACCTGATCAAGCGCCGTGCCAAAGAGCACATGCTTGTTAGTAATCCCCGCGAGGGTGGATGTCACTGAAATACACCTCAATGCGTAGGGGAAGTAGTAACTCTGCCTCAGCCGCTTCACCCTTCCCCAGGGAATTTCTGCGGCAGAAAGCGGTGCAGTGAGGTTGGACGTTCCTGGGATGCTGAGGCCGTATTTAAGGTAGTCTATGACGGGGACGTCCTTAAGAGAGGTATCGAGGAGCTCTATAGTGGAGACTTCGTAACGAGAGGCGGCAGGGTTGAAGTAATGGTATACCACCCAGTTCTCTGCCATGACCTGCCCAAGAAATCAGGAAACGAGACAGGAGAATGAGCACAGGAGAGGGCAGAGGGAACAGCATGAGCTTCCGAGGGGTTGGTTGAAGTGGTGGTATACCACCCAGTTCTCTGCCATTACCTGCCCATGAAACGATGACAGCTGCGTAGAGGAGAGAATATCACAACAACGGGAGTCACTTCCAAGATTTCTAAGAATTTGCAAGAACAGTGTCCTCCCACCGTGTCAACCAGATAAAACACCACCGCTCCCCACTCCTCTCCACCCTCCACCTCCCAGCACTGCTGGCAAGGCAACCCATACAGACAAGCCTCGTACAAGCCCCCTACAAGGCCGTTACACTCACAGCGTGCACGGGTCCCTGTATGCCTGCATGCACCACCCTCTCCACCACCTGCCCTCCCACCGTGTCAACCAGATACACCACCACCGCTCCTCCCTGTTTTTCACCGCCCTTCCTGCTCCCCCTGCACTGGTGGCAACCCCAACTCCCGTACAGACCCGCCCCATACAAACCCGTACAATCCCAGTACAGACCCCTCGTACTCACAGCGTGCACGGGTCCCTGCATGCCTGCATGAACCACCCTCTCCAACACCTGCCCTCCCACCGTGTCAACCAGATACACCACCACCGCTCCCCCCTCCTCCCCTCCCGCCCCTGCTGCGCCTGCAGACGCAGAAGCAGAGGCAGCGGTGGCGGCGGGAGGCGTGGTGGTGGCGAGGAAGAGAAGGTTCTTGGAAAGCAGCTTGAACTGCACGCTGCGGTCGCCGAGGGCTCGTACTTGTGTGTGCTGGGACTGAGAGGGGTTGGGGTGGGATGGGGGATGCAAGAGCATGGTTTGAAGCTTGATGACAGAGATAAGAAGAGAAGGTTCTTGGGACGTAGATTGAAGGGCACGCTGCAATCTCCCAGGGCCCACACTTGCGTGTGCTGGGACTGAGGAGGAGGGGGTTAGGGTGAGGGGTCGGGAGAGGGAGGGGGATGTGGAGGGGATAGGAAATGGCTTGTTTGGGGGCAACAACAACTCAAGTGACAGGAAGAGAAGGTTCTTGGAAAGTAGCTTGAACTGCACGCTGCGGTCACCCAGGGCTCGCACTTGCGTGTGCTGAGACTGAGAAGGGTGGCCACGGAGGGTGGAGTGTTGGGAGAGGTAAGCGGGAAGGTAACTTCCATGCTAACAGAAATCTACAGGAACCAGAAAGAGAGAAGCCACGTGTAAAGAGTGAAGTTTTGAGACGTGCTGAGACTGAGAAGGGTGGCCACGGAGGGTGGAGTGTTGGGAGAGGTAAGCGGGAAGGTAACTTCCATGCTAACAGAAATCTACAGGAACCAGAAAGAGAGAAGCCACGTGTAAAAAGTGAAGTTTTGAGACGTGCTGAGACTGAGAAGGGTGGCCACGGAGGGTGGAGTGTTGGGAGAGGTAAGCGGGAAGGTAACTTCCATGCTAACAGAAATCTACAGGAACCAGAAAGAGAGAAGCCACGTGTAAAGAGTGAAGTTTTGAGACGTGCTGAGACTGAGAAGGGTGGCCACGGAGGGTGGAGTGTTGGGAGAGGTAAGCGGGAAGGTAACTTCCATGCTAACAGAAATCTACAGGAACCAGAAAGAGAGAAGCCACGTGTAAAAAGTGAAGTTTTGAGACGTGCTGAGACTGAGAAGGGTGGCCACGGAGGGTGGAGTGTTGGGAGAGGGGGGTGTGGAGGGGAAAGGACATGGCTTGCTCAGGGGCAACAAGTCAAAGACAAGAAGAGAAGGCTCTTGAGTCGACTCAAAAGTCACTTGGAGAGTAGATTGAACTACACACTGCGATCTCCGCTTTTGAGTCGACTCAAAAGCGAACTACACACTGCGATCTCCCAGTGCTCGCACTTGCGTGCGCTGGGACTGAGAGGGGTTGGGGTGAGAGGTCAGCGGTGGGGGTCGAGGGGCAGGGGGATGGGGGTAGGAGCTTGGTATTGTAAGTTTGGTTCTGGGGATTGGGGGCAATGACACGGCAAAGAGAGGGAAACGACATGGCATGCACTTGCGTGAGCAGGGACTGAGAGAAGGGTGGGGTGCGGGGATGAGTGTTGAAGTTTGGGGGTTAAGTTTCCAAGCCTGAGGTTTGGAGGCAATGACCGGGCAAAGACAGGAAGCAACAGGGCATGCACTTGCATGTGCTGGGGCTGAGAACGGGTGTGAGATGGGGAGTGGGGTTGATGAGCGACGGGACAGGGCAAAGACAATGCACACCCATAGACGCCCGTGCACACCTATGCACACCCATGTTCACCCATCCACACCCATGCACAACCACGCATACTATCCTCCTCCACACAGACATCCACTCACCTCCTCTCTCTTAGGCGCAGCAATGGCTGCAATGACCTCGGAATCAGCAGGCAACACCACCCGCCACACCAGCACTGCTCCATACACCACTCCCCCTCCCAACCTCCCACCATCGCTCCTCCCACCACTCCCACTTCCTCCCTCCTCCTCCACCCTCTCTCCAATGCTATACCCCTCCACAGCCCCCGTTACAGCGTCCACCAGGTAAAAGAACACCTCCTTCTTGTGCCCATCAAACAGACCCCTGGCCTCCTCCGTCCCTGGGAACACATGCACTCGCACAGGCTCATACCACCTCGCCTTCCCCCCTCCCCCTGCCGCTGCACCTCCCTTCTCTTTCCCATCTGTCTCCTCCTTCCCCTCCTTCCCCGCTGCTCCCTCTTTCTGCTCCTCTTCGTTCCTCTCTACCTTTTCAACCAGCATCACCAGCCGCCGCTCATCTTTTCCCACCAGGGGCAAGGGGGCAACAAGACGGGGCACAAAGGGCAGGCCCTTCGATTCAAGCACATCTCCCGTATGCCCATTCACTATGGTCACTAATGCCGCATGAGCGACCTCACTAACCTCCTCCTCCTGCTCCTGCTTCTGTTTCTGCTCCCTGATCTGCAGCACCAGAGCTTCAGGTGTTTGGTCAGGTGACGTGCGGTGGGGGTCCCTCCACAGCACCAGCGCTTCAGGTGACAACACAGATGCGCCCCTTTTACCTGAAGAACCACCTGACGGCAGTGCAGCAGCCCAAAGCACCCGACCATCCCCTGAATGCAACGCAAACAGCTTCCCGATCCCGCCTCTGCTGTTTCCACCTGACGCTCTGTTGCCTCCACCTGCCCCTCTGTTACCCCCACCTGGCGCGGTCAGCAGCAGGAGAATGCGCCGAAAACCATTCCTATCCCGGAAAGGCTTGATCTTTTCAGGGGAGGCGGTGCGCAGGCGATGCACCAAAGCCTGCTCCTCAGCTGAGCCGAGATTGAGAGAGACCTTGGCTCTGAGCAGGTGCGTGCGAGCCCACTCGTAGATGTCATGCTCCACTGCTGCCACTGACAGCTCCTCCTCCTCCTCCGGTAGCTCTGCTATTGTCACTGCTACTACTGATGCTAGGGCTTCCTCCCTCTCCCACACCACCTCGCCCTGCAGAAACAGGGGCGGAAACGGAACAGGACGTTTGGGGGAATGGGCAAGGGGAGGTCAGATAGGGTGTGCAAGCCCACTCGTAGATGTCATGCTCCACTGCTGCCACTGTCAGCTCCTCCTCCTCCTCTGCTAGCTCTGCTATTGTTACCGCTACTACTGAGGCAAGGGCCTCTTCCCTTTACCACACCAGCTCGCCCTGCAGAAAAAGGACGGAAATGGAACAGGGCGTTGGGGGGAATGAGGAAAGCCATTCCCTTCCTATCCTTCATCCACCAGCAATGAGAAACATTAAGCGAGAAGGAAACACAGCTAGAGATAACCCACCTGCTGAAGCAGAGACAAGGAGTCATCCTCTCCCACCACCAGCAGCCTGAACCCAAACGCACCCGCCTTCCCCTCTCCTGCCCCTCCCGCCGCTTTCTCATCCTTGCCCCGCCCCCTGCCCCCTGCCCCTGCTGCCCTCGCGTAGGCATTGAGGAAAACACGAACAGGAGGGCCGCGATGGGATGGCACTGAGACAGAGTCCGAGAGGAGGGCAGGGGGAGAGGAGGAGGAGAAAGAGGGAAGCAGCTGGTTCACCTGCAGGGACGGGGGACGAGGGACGTGGGGAAGGGGAAAGTGGATGATAAGGCATTGAGGAAAACGCGTGCAGGAGGGCCGCGCTTGGGTGGCACAGAGACAGAGTCCAAGGGAGGGCAGGTGGGGAGGAGGAGGAGGAGAGAAGCAGCTGCTGCACCTGCAAGGACGAGGAAAGAAGGAGAGGGCAAGGGAGAAAACGATAAGGCGATGAGGGAGTCACGAGCAGGGGATTCGTGGTGAAGTGGCACAGAGAGAGTCAGAGAGGCCAGGGGCCAAGGGCGGGGGAGGAGCATGGGGAAAAAAGCTGTGCGGAGCGGAGAGAGGGGGTGCGGGGAGGGGTGGAGAAAAGAGGAGGAGGTGAGAGGTGGGAACAGAGTGACGGAAGAGGGATGGGACAAGGGAGAAGAACACACACGTGCACGCCCACAAACTTACACACAGCCCTCTACTCTCCTCACATCCTACCTGTATGTTGAACTTCAGGGTGTCTGTCACCTGTCTTTTGAGTCGACTCAAAAGTCAACTCTCCTCACATCCTACCTGTATGTTGAACTTCAGGGTGTTTGTCACCAGTGCCTTGAAATCCCACAAGGCCTTTACACTCCTCTCGACTAATTAAAAGAAGCACATGCATGCATGCAACGCACAGGCAAACTCGCATGCACGCCCCCCCACACACACATATGCACCTTCTCCTCTCCTCGCATCTCACCTGCATGTGGAACTTCAGGGTATCACCACTGCCTTGCGACCCCACAAGTCCCGAATAGAAACTCCCCCCTTCCCCTCCCTCCCCTCCTCCTCCTCCTGCTCCTCCTCCTCCTGTTGCCCCTGCTGTTCCCCCCACGACGCTCGCACTAACAGCGCTCAACCCAGGGAAAGAATCAACCAGCGACACCTGTCCAGCTGACCCAGCCTGCCCGTCTGCCGCCCCTGCTGAAAGAAGGAACACAGCTCCTGGCACAGACAGCCAGAAGAAGCTTCCTGGAGCTTTCTCTGGCACCACAGCAACAATGGCTCCTGGCTGGTAGTGCTCCTTGGGTAAGAGAGAGTCGAGGGGGGTACTGTGCTCTTGCACTGTAGCGGCGGTAGCATCTGCCGTAACCAAGGCAGCAGTGAGGATGTTACCAGAAGCCGAATCCACAGCCACAGCAGTGCCAGTCGCCGTGACATATGCAGCAACAGGACCATGAAAGGTAGCAGAGGAGGAAGAGGAGGAGGAGGAGGAGGAAGGAGGAGAGGCGGCAGAGGCAGTGATTTTGCCAGAGGCAACATCGAGAGTGGTGAGGGAGAAGGAGAGGGAGGGGGAGAGGCTGGTGAGGAGGATGGAGTTGTGTGGGAGGAGGGAGATGGTGTGGGCTTGGGTTGGCAGGGTAGCTGACCAGAGCACCTCGCCCGTAGCAGCCGACAAACAATGCACCTCCGATGCGGCTGCTGCTGCTGCTTCTGCTGATGTGGCTGCTGGTTCAGCTGAGTTTGCTGCTGGTGCTGACCCAAGAAGGACCACCACTCGGTCTGGTGATGAGCCGTCAGTGGCCTGAGAGGGAAGGGGGTGGACGAAAGGAAAGAATCCATTAGAGTAGGTTATCGGGTGGTTCAGCTGCTGCTTCTGATGTTAAAGCTGGCTCTGATACTGTTCCGTTCGCTGCTGCAACTGAGGCAAGCCGGACCACCATGCGGTCTGGTGACGAACCGTCAGTGGCCTGAGAGGGGGAAAGGGGGACGAAAAGACAGAAGGAAAGAGGCCAGAAGCGTGGTGACTTTTTGAGTCGACTCAAAAGTCATCTTTTTGAGTCGACTCAAAAGTCATCTTTTTGAGTCATCTCAGAAGTCATCTTTTTGAGTCATCTCAAAAGTCATCTTTTTGAGTCATCTCAAAAGTCATCTTTTTGAGTCATCTCAAAAGTCATCTCTTTGAGGCCAGAAGCGAGGTGACTTTTTGAGTCGACTCAAAGGCCAGAAGCGTGGGAGACTGAAGCCATAGCAGGTGGGAGGGAGAACTTGTAGTGTTGCGGCGCCTGGACGAACGAGAATAACAAGCACATGCTGATCAGAAGCACCAAGGAAACTCCGTCAGCAGCTGCTGCAGCAGCAGTCAACGGCAGGGGCGAAACAGGACAGCTTCGCAACTCACACCCCCATGCCATACTCATCTCCTCCTGATGCTGCTGCTGCAGCGGAAATAAATGGCAGCACGGTCTCCCACGCGAGGGTCCCATCAGGCACAGCCCATGCCACACCCCCATGCCACACTCACCGAAATGGTGACAAATTTGGCAGTCACGGCCCCTCCTGTTGCAGCGGAAGGCAGTGGCAACATGGTTTCCCATGCGAGGGTCCCATCAGGGACAGCCCATGCCCGCACTGCTGCTGCCTCGGTGCCAGACAGTGTGACGAGGTCTGGACGGTGGGAAAGAAACAGAAGACAATGGGGATATCGACGCATGAGAAGGATTCGGGTTTCTTACACGATTTCCCACATCCCTCCTCACTCATATGCCCACATCCCTCCATCCTCCCACATCTGCAGCCCATGAGCTTCCATGCGCTCACATTTGCTGCCCAGGCACACTAACATTTGCCACCCATTATTGCCCATTCACTCACATCTGCCGCCCATATCCAGCGCATGGAGGGTGTCCTTGTCCCCTAGCACACGGCGCCATGCTGCCAGCCATATCAAGTGCGCGGAAGGGCGTTGCAAGGGGGAAAAGATGCAGCGGAGGGACGGAGAGGGGGAAGGAAAGCGAAAAGGAAAGGCGAAAATAAGAACCGAGAATCAGTGATCCAGCCTTGCGGATATTCGCGAGAAGAAGCACGCAGGAGATGTGCAGGGTGCTTTGACGCGAATCAGTCAGATCGCCCCTGGCTCGGCATTTTGAAAATACACGTTCCTGGTTGTTGTGACATGCACTGCTCATCAATATCCCCCGTGCGGAGGTTTAGAGCCCCAATAACGTTCCTGTCCGTGCCCACGAACACGCGCTTGCGCGCTGCACACTCCCCCCCCCCCCCCCCCCCCCAACACACTCAACCATCAGTCTCCCCCCTGTCTCACGCACCGATATACCCCGTGCGGAGGTTCAGAGCCGCGACGACGTTCCTGTCCGTGCCCACGAGCATGCGCTTGCGCGCTGCACACTCTTCTCCCCCCCACCCACTTCCTCGTTCAACCATCAGTCTCCCCCCTGTCTCACTCACCGATGTCCCCCGTGCGGAGGTTCAGAGCCGCGACGACGTTCCTGTCCGTGCCCACGAGCACGCGCTTGCGCTGCGACGAGGTGAGGAACGCCGCGAAGCGAACCCCGCCTATGCGCGGCTGCACCCAGTCGTACGCCCCCACCTGGTCCTCGTATAGCCCGCTCACCCCCGCCACTCCCGCGCCCACCACCAGCGCCAGCACCAGCAGCAGCGGCAGCGGCCGCAGCAGGGCCATAACCGGTTGCTGGTTGTTTCAACGATCAAGAGCGGCAAAGATTTGACCCCTGTCGTGGTCGGCACGAAAGACGTTGGCTAGCTTCTAAGATGCGGCGGAAGGGGAAAACTGGGGTGGCTAGAACCTGGAGGAGGGGACGGGTTTAGAAAGAGAGGGCGATTGAGGTGTAATAGGAGGTGGGAAAGGTTGTGAGCGGCAGCACACACGAGAATGGTTATAGCGAGTACACAGGGTGAGCGGCAGCACACGCACGTGGGAATACTTAGCGAGTATATACAGTTACCATACCTACGTCTGCTTAAACTACGGAGGCGGGATTCGCTTGGATCGGAACATATATAGATGAGCGGCAGCACACACGAGAATGTTTATAGCGAGTATATGGGGTTACCACACCTACGTCAGCTTGAACGACGGAGGTGGGGTTTGCTTGGATCCGAACATAAAACAGGTGAGCGGCAGCACAAGCTTACAAAGAGTAAATGGGGTTACCACACCTACGTCTGCTTGAACGAAGGAGGCGGGGTTCGCTTGGATCGGAACATGAAGTAGGTGAGCGGCAGTACGACCCCCACCAGCATCAGCACCGCGCCCAGGATGTAGCGGAACGGGCCAGGGGGCTCTATTTCCAGCAACCGACGCGCCTGAAAGAGAATAACGAGTCAGGTTATAGGGAAGCACGTTACTGGAAGATTTCGAAACGCTTCAGATCTGCTCTAGTGAGGATGCCTGGAGGATAGCACGCAATCGGGCGAATGAACAGGCGATTCTGAGCAACTGAAGCGACTCTTGAGTGAAACGAGACGAATCAAAAGCTAGAGTAATCTTAGACGACCAGATGGACCAGTGAACCTAAGCAAGCGACGCGAGAAGATTCGTCGCAAAAAGCAAATAAACTAACTATTAGAATGCCGTGATTTACTGCATTAGCACCTAGACGGCGAAATCTGATCACTAGTTCCTTCTATAATCCCAAAAATTCAGGGACCAACAGATTGAGAGTGCATCGAATTCGCGAAGTACAAGCGCCACGCTAAGACATACAAGTACATGAAATGAGGCAGGCGTACCGGCATGATCGGGAAGAGGCAGAAATGGATGATCCGATCAGAGGAATCAGCGGCAAAGCACGTCTAGCCTGACCAGTTTATGGTAGACCAGCAGGAGATGTGAGAACACGATCAGAACTGGCTGTGGGGGAGAAAAAGGTGGAGCACTGTCATGATTGCTGAAGGCATTCTTCCCGGCGAGCTCGGCAAGATCGAGGGTGGATGAAAAATGTGAGTGCAACGAAAGATGGATAATACAGCAGTAGCATTACATAGCCATGTGAAAATAACAATTCCTCACCATATTTTCTACAACTCAGTTGGAAAACTGGTTTACAAGCTCCAGGCTCTGGATTTTTGTGACCAGGATCACTCTGAAGCCCCCAAGTACATTGCTGCACTGCACTAGTTCCCCCATCCGCCCCAGCAGTAAGTCCAACAAGCAAGCCTAACATGTTTGTTGCCTACTCAGGTAACCACCACACCCTAACTACAACCCAACCCAACCCAGAGTCTCACAGAGAGACCTCACATCTCAAGATTCGGGCTCGCCTCGCCACAGAGCATCTCCAGAGCCTTGTAACGCACCGCATGCACAGCTCCTCCTGCCGCACCGCATGCACAGCTCCTCCTGACTCCTAGAGTGACCCACCAGCACCAGCATACCTGTAGTGCCTATTATTGTCTGTCATCAAGGTGAACTACTGTCATCCCACTCTTAGTGGTTCTCCGTTACTGAACCTCCCCAATACACCACCACTCAACACCAGAGCACTGACAGTGACACCCCTCCCTCCCTCCTTCACTTCACCCTCACCCCAATCCCCCGTAAATCACTGAAGCCTACAGAGTCTACTAGTGTGCTGCTAACTTCAACAATGCACAAAAACCTACTCCAACGTCTGCTAATGCTGATGCTGCTCATCTTCCCTGACAGCTCCTCCTCTTCCAACTGTTCCTCATCGTCCCAGCTGCTACATCCCTTCAACCCCTGCTCATTCTCTACTCTGTAAACCATCGCCTCAAGCCCCCATCACTTTTCCCAGTGCCCTACCCCCCCTCCTCCCCCCCTTCCTCTCCCCCTCTCCCCCTCTCCTCCTCCACCCCCCCTTCTCTTTTCCCCTTGCCCTCATGCCTTACCCCCCTCGTCTCACTCAGCTTTGCCTTCACACCCTTGCCACGCTTCTGTAAGAACCGAACCCTAGCCTCGTCTCGCCTCGCATTGTCTCGCCTCTCGACTCTGCTCAATGCTCAAACCCCCCGTAAAGTGCCTATCGCCATCCAGAGACAACCGCGTACTTGGCTGCAAGTCACATCCGCAATATCTCCCATCGCTCCAAGCCTCTGCTTAATGACGCCTGCTAATCAGTAGCCGCCGATTGCTCATGGTGGTCCCCAGACAATTTGAAAGCAATGCGCCGATGCATGCCTATCGGCGGCCGTTGATAGCCGTGTTTAGCGTCCGGAGCATGTCGACAATATCACTCATCATCAAACGCATATTCGTGTCGTCCTGAATGCAGTGCTTCGCCAACGCCGCACCCTCCCTCCCTCCCAATCCCCCGGTCGACTCGCAAGCGTGCCTAGCGGCGGCCATTAATGGCCGTGTTGAGCGGCCGGAGCGTGTCGACAATATCGCTCATCATGGGTCGCATGTTGGTGTCATCCTGAATGCAGTGCTTTGCAGAAATCGCCAGCGTCCGAGCCACCTTCTCTGGGAACGGGTCGATCAGGTTCGGGTCGACAAGCGACTCCAGGTCCGGCCGAGCCTTGTTGAGGTACGGGCGCGCCCAGGAGGTGAGGGTCTTGGGTTTGCCCCCGGGGCTGATTCCCATCGCCTTCTTGCCTGTGAGGAGCTCTAGAAGCACCACCCCATAGGCATACACGTCACTCTTCACTGTCAGCTGACCTGTGGGGGTTGAGGTGGAATGGAGAGAGTGGGAGAGAGCAGGAGAGATGCACATTGGTAGTGGTACATTCGAATGAGATCCAATCCCTGTGAGGAGCTCTAGAAGCACCTCCCCGTAGGCATACACGTCTCTCTTCACTGTCAGCTGACCTGTTGGTGTTGAGAGGCAGAGAGACAGAGTCAAGAGGCGGACAGACAGATGCAGAGAGACAGGCATGAGAGACAGATGCAGAGAGACAGGCATGAGAGACAGATGCAGAGAGACAGGCACTTGAGGCATGTCATGCCAATGTGACGCGTGCCTCACCATACCAGCTACCCTGCACTACCACAAGCAGCAGCACACCTGTTTCAAGCCATGAAGACCATATCGTACCTACCTCACCATATCCCAACCACAGTCGTACCTGCCTGCCTCAGCATATTGCGGGTTCAGGCACCCCACGGTTCCCATGATCTGAGTCGACGCATGCATTTGCCATGCCATGTGACCTGTGCCTCATCACACCAACTACACCTCATCATACCACCACCATTGGCGTACCTGTCTCGGCATATCGTGGGTCCAAGTACCCCATGGTGCCCATGATCTGAGTCGACACGTGCGTCTGCCCTGCATCCGGCCCGTCCTTTGCCAGCCCGAAATCCGTCAACTTCCCTGCGTAATTCTGCACGAGCACAGTTGGAGTGGTTAGCGGTGGAGAGGGGTGGGAAGGGGTCAGAGCACCGTTGAGGCTCCTCATCAACAGGCCCATCCGTCACCAGCCTTTAAGTCCATTTGCTTGCTCGAACAAGCACGATGGGCTGTTGGGAACTAGGGGAGGGGTGGAGCGGGGTTGTGTGGGAGGGTAGGAGAGAGGGTGGGGAGACGAGAGCGGGGGGGGAGAGAGAGGGAAAGTGGGAGTTGTGTGGGGAGGGAAGGAGGGAAAGAGGGGAGGGGGGGTTTGGGGAGGCAGTGGGTTGTGATGGGAGAGTAGGAGAGGAGGGGTTGGGGTTGTGAGGGGAGGGATCCGAGTACCATAGCTTCTGATTGGCTGCTCCTGCCCTTTCAGTATACGTGGGACAGGTGAATTCATTCCTGAATAAATGATTGAAAAGCGAGCAACCAGTGGGTTGGAGGAAGGAAAAGAGGGGAGAGGGGGGGAGGGGAAGCGAGCTTGCAAGCACCAAGGCATGTACCTCGGCAATGAGAATATTGGGCGCTTTAAAGTCACGATGGATGAAATTGCTGGCGTGCAGATGCGCCAAGCCACACGCCACATCGTGAACCAGACCCCAGACGTACCCAGACGCACCCAGACGCACCTTGACATACCCAGCCATACCTCGGCAATGAGAATATTCGGGGCCTTGAAGTCGCGGTGAATGAAATTGCTGGCGTGCAGATGCGCCAAGCCACACGCCGCGTCGTGAGCGATACGCAGACGCGCTTGCCATGGCAGGGGGTCAGCAGGCACGTTGGGGGCTGAGGGCCGACGGGCACGCGCAGGGGAGGAGGGACAGGGAGGGGGAGGGGGAGGGAGGGAAGCAGATGAAAAAACAGAGGGGCACCTGAAGGTTCAGAGGGGCGCCAAGCCACACGCCATGCCGCAGGCAATACGCGAGCGCGCTTGCCACAGCAGGGGGGCCGCGGCCACGTTGGGGGCTGAGAGGCAAGCCGATGCGGGAAGCGGATGAGGGGGGCAAGACGAGGGGCAAGCAATGGGCAAACAGATGGGAGAACGGACAGCAGAGGGGCAAGTAGAGGGCACACGCAAGACCAAAAGGGGCGCTGAAAGCACAGACGCAGAAAGACACATGGAGAGCGCCGTGGGCAATGCACAGACTCAGTCAAGTGGCTTTCCCTTGAGTGCACTCTCAAGGAAGAAACGCGCGGGACAACTCAACTGGGCAGAGATGGTAGTCGAGGCTGCATTTTGAGGCGCCTCAAAAGTAGTCGAGGCTGCCTCGGGGAACGGACTCGTGAACGAAAAGCACCAGGTGCGCACCTGCCCGACTAGTGGCTTTCCCTCGAGTGGCCCTCCCATCTCTTTCACGAGTAGACTCACCTGGCCAGAGGTGGTAGTCGAGGCTGCCTCAGCGTGTTTTGAGACGTCTCAAAACACGAGTAGACTCGCCTGGCCAGAGGTGGTAGTCGAGGCTGCCTCAGGGAACGAACTCGTAGACGAGAAGCATTTCATCTAGGACAGCGCAGTAGCCTCTCAGCCGTACCAGATCCATGCCTGCCCTCCCCTGAGTGGCTCCCTTCCTCGAGAGGACTCACAAAGAAGAAACCTCACTTGGCCAGAGATGGTAGTCGAGGCTGCCTCGGGGGACGAACTCGTATACGAGAAGCATCTCCCTCAAGCTTTCCTTCTAGTGGTCCCCCCCTTGCATGACCCTCCCTCGAGTGGACTCACAAGGAAAACACCCGCATGAAACCTCACCTGGCCAGAGGTGGTAGTCGAGGCTGCCTCGGGGGACGAACTCATACACGAGCAGCATTTCCTCGAGCTCCGCGCAGTAGCCTATCAGCCGCACCAGGTCTTTTTGAGACGTCTTGAAAACACCCTCTCTACACGTACCCCATCAGCCGCACCAGATCCACACCTGCCCCTCGAATGGCCTTCACTCGAGTGCCGTTCCCTTTTTCCCTTGAGAGGGCTCACAAGGAAAACACCAGCAGGAAAGCTTACCAGGCCAGAGGTGGTAGTCGAGGCTGCCTCGGGGGACGAACTCGTAGACGAGCAGCATTTCCTCGAGCTCCGCGCAGTAGCCTATCAGCCGCACCAGGTTGGGGTGGTTCAGCTTCCCCAGCACCAGGATCTCCCTCTGCCATTGGACACGCACGCACGCACACGCAGCCACACGCACAGATGCACACAGATGCACACAGATGCACACGCACACGAGTACGCACCCGAGCAACACAGCAAAAGATCATGCATCCGCAGACACACGCACAGCACACGCACACGCTCATCCGCATACGCATGCGCAAGCACGGACACGCACGCATGAAAAAGTGGAGGTGGGTGGGGGCAGGGTAGAGGGGGAAGGGGGAGGAGGAGAGTGGGGGGGAGGAAATAAGGAGAGGAAACAATTTGTCGAGGCATCCTAGCCAGCGCAAATAAACGGTATTGGAGACACTTCTGGGAAAATACGTGACTTGTACCTGGACTGAATATCCTATCATTGACAAGAGCGACCTCACGCAAACGACTGATGAATTGACTCCTATCGAACTGCAACAACTGGCATCAGAAACAACTACGGGAACACATGAGAGAGGAGGCGGGCGGTCTAGTTTTGAGGCGCCTCAAAACATGCAAACGCCTGACGAATTGACTCCTATCGAACTGGAACATCTGGCATCCAGAAACAACTACGGGAACACATGAGAGAGGAAGCGGGCGGAAGAGCGCGACGGCGATGAGCGGAAGCGCAAGCGGAGCGCGCGCGAGGAAAGGGGGCGGAAAAGCCCGAGGCGAGGGTCGGCGGAACAAAGTGGGGTGGGGGGAGGGGGGAAAAGGGCCCTCCTTTGCGGAAGGCGGAAAGATGATCGGGGAAGCGATAAATAACGAGTTGAGGGATTCTTACCATCCACTCCACTTTGCTCTGGTAACCCGACGGGTTCAGTTTCTTGATCGCAACCGTCGCCGTCACAGGCGGGCCGCCTTCCACTGGAAACCGGTCCAAAACGTACCCCTTATAAACCTTCCCGAACCCCCCCTCTCCCAGCACCGAATGCTCCTGAAAATCCTCCGTCGCGTCAACTAAATCCTGGTACGAATATTCCTGTAGCTCCGCCGGCTGTTCCTGATACCCGATAACACCTCCCCCGCCTGCTGCTCCCGCGGGCGCTCCGCCTCCCCACCCCCCCTGGGCGTCGTTAACCTCCTCCTCCTCGTTCACTTGTCGTAACCCGCGGGGGGGAATAGGCGCAGCGGATTGTTGAAAGCCTGGCGGAAGCGGGGGGGCTAGGTGCGGGGGCTGCTGGTAGGGATTCATCGGCGGTGGCTGCTGCTGCATCTGCTGCTGCTGCATGTGCTGTTGTTGCATGTACCTGGGGTCTTGTTGTTGCATACCGTATTGAGGGTTATACCCTTGCTGATCTACCCCATACTGCTGCTGCTGCTGTTGCTGCTGTTGCTGCATGTACATTTGTTGTTGTTGTTGCTGCTGCTGCTGCTGCTGCTGCTGCTGGTAGTGCATTTGCTGCTGCTGTTGCATCTGTAACTGCTGCTGCTCCTGCATTTGCTGAGCCTCGTAAGCCTGCTTTTGCTGAAGAGCCTCCTGCTCTTTCTGCTGCTGCAACCGCCATTGCTCCTCCGCTTGCTGCTGCTGCTGCTGCTGCTCCTGCTGATGGTGCGGCTGGCTTCCCGCCTCTGGAGCGGGCGCACCCGCGGAAACTTTAGGCGGTTCGCCGCCTAAGCAGGGAGCGGGAACCGAGGGGGGGAAGGGCGGAGGAGAAACAAATGATTGAAAACTGCGCTCGATTTGATTGCACTCACTGACGATTTAGGCCCAGCTTAGTGAATAAACAGGGACAAAACGGATGATTGAAAGGGGAAATTTTCGGAGTGAAACGATGATTAAGCGAGTCGAAAGCCGATGAAATGTAAAGGGTACGCGTTTCTATGACGGTAAAGTATTATTAATATGCTAACTGGTACAACAAAACTGAAGCACCGCGACTACCTTTTCACGTGGGTGGGAAATTTCGTCTATTGTGATCAACGGTCAGCCGACGAATAAGCTGCCATTAACCAATTATAGCCGACGAAGAATATGTTAAATGTTCTTGCTAGCGATGTACGGCAGTACGGTCGTCCCACTATGTACTAATCGCAAGCTGACACAAAAACTGATAAGACAAAGGGAAATAAGGCAATGCATTACTAGTCGCTAACGACTCACCTGAAGGGGGTGCGTTACTATTGGGTCTTTGCTCCTCTTTCGTCGCCTTCTCGCTAGATAGGCACCCACCCATAGGTGCACCTGCCTCGCTGGCCCAGCAGTTTAATACGACCTTAACAACTACCCATGGGGCTGTTGTACAATTAGGGTTACACGACTCTACGAATGCACTATGGATGATACAGTCTCTGCTGTGTACTGGCAACTAAAAACGTCTCATAAATAACACAGAAACGGTGCGTAAACAAAGAGACTCTGTCTAACGCGCATTTAGTGATCAGGACGCGAGACGCCAAGTGAGGGAGGAAAAACGGGTGGTAACGCAATGCGGGGTACTCTTTAGATATTAGAAAGCCAGACAAGGTTCCCCGCGATGTTACAGTGACGTAAGGCGATTTCCTAAGTTCTAACTACGCGGCTGGCGAGGCGAGGCGAGGCGAGGCGAGTTGAGAATAGAATAGCCAGGGTTGGTGTGGGAGTGAAAGGGAAGGAGCAACCGCCATGGCTGAAGTAATGCGGAAGGGGGGAAAAGCAAGCAGGGCTGGCGGGGTAATTGGGGTATGGGGGAAATAATTGGGGGAAATAGCGGGGGACCGGGAAACGGGAGCGGGAATAGGGGAGCGGGGGGGGAATCGTGGGGAGATGCGGAAGGGGGTGCTGGAGCTGTTCTGATTTTGGCGGAGGGTCCTAGAAGTTGGTGGAAGTTGCAAGGGATTGGCGGAAGGGATCCTGGATGTGTACGCGGGGAAGACGTACTGTACTCTCCGCTCGTTCAGGACTCGAGGACAGCAGGGCTGGTTGGAGAGCGCGGCGCAAACTGGGGACTTGGTCATGTGGTTAGGAAGCTGCTGGTTTGGGGCTCGTTGGTTGGGAATCAGGTGCGACCGAGCCTCAACTGTTAGTTCGAGGGATGACTCTAACGGATGGCAAAGCAGCATTGTTGGTTTGAGGACGGCTCACGCTGCGCACGTCCCCACTGTTTCTGAGCCCTTCAATATCAGTGTCCCAATAAATTGAATTAGTACAGCACATATTTACCTTTGAATATTCCTCACTCTCTAGAGACGGGAAGGACTCAGCAACACAGGGTCTCATCAGAACAAGGAATGTCAAATGGTTGTGATTGGCGGACGAGCTGAGCGAACTGGATACAAGGAGCTGCGCGACCCATAATCACGAAATTTCTCCACATGCAGCCCCCCCTGCACATAACGAGATTTCAATTTCCAAGAGAGCTCAGCTCTTGGCATGGCCGCCGTTTTTTGCGGATTCACATGTACCCTAGACTCCTCATAATTACGCAGTCGTCGTACTCGCATCTGAGTTTGCAGTTATCCTACAACCAATACGTGTTCGTCTCTCACTCTGCCCTAAGCGCTCGTGGTTGATTTCCTGGGTTACGCAATCTCGTCATCGCTCAGCTCGTCGAATCTCGCCTCCTCAGATGGCGACTTCCGAGGCTGTCTTAGCTCTGCTTAGGGCGTATCGACCGAGATTCACCAACAAACAAGATAGCGTTGCGTTTGCGGCCCATGCGACTTTCCTGGCGTCTGGGTTCAGGTGCCTTGCAGTCGGCCCTGACGCCGCTGAGATTGCTGCAGGTGGGACGACGAAAAGGGACCGATGAGCAACGGCGGACGAATTTCGTTGCGTTTCTTTTGTACCACGCTGATTTTTTTGGGGAGTTTTTGTAGTTGACGGTTTTGGAGTTTCTTAATTATGGCAGGATCGAAGGATGTAGCTTCAAACGCCGATGCTGGAATCGAGGGTTGGAATTCAGTTCCAGGTGTTTATAATTTCGCGTATGCTCACGAGAGCACAGGAGCTTCAGCAGAAGCAGCAAAGGCAGAGAAGACTAGTACATCTGAGAGAGTGGTGGTTCAGTGCTTATCTGTTGCAGATGGGGAGCTTCTTATGGTGGACGCAACAGGGATGGGTGGAGCAGGTTCTGCAGCGGCAGGAGGGGCTTCAGCTTCTGTATCTCATCTTGAAATTAGGTTTGTGAACCTCTTATATTCATTGTCGCCGTCTTTCCTTGACATCTTCTCGCGTGCACTAAAATGTATTAATTGGCCGCATTGTCTGACTGCTTCCACATTCCAGCGTCTCTGAGCATACGTCGGCACACGCCCCTCCGACGTCAACTGACTACAGTAAAATCTTCACTGACCTTCCGGCGCTGGTATCGTCCATATCATCAGCCATCATCGAGCCCTTGACTTCCAGCACCACCTCCGGCACTCCTGCTGGGACTGCTGCTGCTGCTGCTGCTGCTGCTGCTGGTGCTGACGCTGCTACTGCAGCACAGCCTACTTCCACAGGCACAGCAGGACAGGAACCAGTGAGAAGCTCTGAAAGAGGGGGAGAGCGAGCAGGAGGGGTATATTTTGAGGAGCCTCAGCGTGGTTCGGTTGGTGGGTTGAGGGGAGGGGAAGGGATAGTTTACCCTCCCATTCCTGCAGGGCCACCATACGATGACTTGCATCCAGGAAGGGGAGCTGGGATCATGCCTTCAAGGTAGGATTTCGTAAGCGAGTCCTCGTTTTGTTAATCTATATGTATTCAATATCGTGCTCACCCTGAAAACCTTACTTTTGTGTGGCAGACCTGGTTTCGGTGGAGGAAGCATGCTTGTAGGTATGTGTTATCTCCCACTGCAAGGATGGTGTCGTGAAGGCAGAGTTACAACCTAAGGTGTTAGCGTATGCGTTGGTTCTCGCATACCGCTTCTGAGAATTTAACTTACATTCTCTCTATCTCTCTCTATGTCCAGGGCCTCATGATCCAAGGTGGGGGCCAACGTTTCCAGGAGGAGTTGGAGGCGTGGGGCCGTTGCCTCCGTAAGCTTCCATCCCTACACCTTTCTCTTGCATACATGTCCCTCGGGACTTCTGGGCTACTTTTTTATCTTGTTGGTGCACTTTGCAGTTGGGGCTCTGATCATGTTGTTCTGTGTGATTACAGGGGAATGCCACCAGGAGCGCGCTTCGATCCGTTTGGTCCTCCAGGCATCCCGGGCTTTGAGCCCGGCAGATTTGGGTACGCATGTTACTGCCTGTTTGACTCGGTTCTGAATGTGTTCGACATGATGCGAAAATTCACTTTATGGAGAGATGGTCAAAGACACACCAAAGGCAGCGCATACATGCGCAGATGCTCAATCATCCCACGTTTGTGTTTGGTACTTGGCACTCTCTGAATCTCACTTCCTCCCTTCGTACAGGGCTGGCGGTCCAAGGCCTCGAGGTCCCCCAGGTGGAGGGGTTCATCCAGACATGCAACATTTTCCAGGGTCGGATGATTTTCTCTAGATCGTAGGCAGTTTACCATTTCTCGGGTCCTAGAGTTTCGAGCACTCTAGCTCATGTGGGGATGTCAAATGTTATAGCCCTTAGTGGGTCATACTATATGGGGTACAAACAATTAGGGTTAGGTACTTGTACCCCAACTCAATCAATGCAAGTCATTCCGCTGTGTTTAGTTACTGAGATGGTATCAGCAGTAGGTTCGCCGTTCCTAGGCCACAACCTGCGCCGTTCCTAGTCTTAGGCCGTCACTAGCCTGCGCCCTCGCCGTCGACCTAGCCTGCGCCTTCGCCGTCGCCCTAGCCCGTCTATCCCATACGTACTAGCCCGCAGGCCCGCCAGCGCGCACGCCAGCGCCCTAGCCAGCGCGCCGCACCAATGCACACGCCAGCGCGCACGCCTGCGCGCCCCGCCAGCGCGCCACGCCAGAGCGCACGCCAGCGCGCCACGCCAGCGCGCACGCCAGCGCGCCACGCCAGCGCGCACGCCAGCGCGCCACGCCAGCGCGCACGCCAGCGCGCACGCCAGCGCGCCACGCCAGCGCGCACGCCAGCGCGCCACGCCAGCGCGCACGCCAGCGCGCCACGCCAGCGCGCACGCCAGCGCGCACGCCAGCGCTGTTAAACTGTATTATGCTTGTAGGCTGTAGTGGGGTAGCCAATATGGGGTACAACCCCAACTAGGGTTTGCTACTTGTACCCAATTCTTCCATTCAATACACCATTCTTGCCTAGTTATTCTGAGATGGTATTCAGAGCAGGAGGTCCCTAGGACCTACCGACCGTTTTTTAGGGCCCACCACCGCTCGCATGCGGTTACCACGCTACCCCGTGCCCTAGCCTCGTAGCGCCCTCGTGCGCCCTCGTTAGCGCCCTCGCGCGCCCCTCGTTAGCGCCCTCGCGCGCACCCTCGTTAGCGCCCTCGCGCGCCCCTCGTTAGCGCCCTCGCGCGCCCCTTGCTAGCGCCCTCGCGCGCCCCTCACTAGCGCCCTCGCGCGCCCCTCGCAGTGTCGCCCGCCCGCCGAGCCGCCCGCTCGCAGCCCGCTCGTCCCGCTGCCCGCTTCGCAGCCCGCCCGCCCGCTCGCTGCCCGCTTCGCGGCCCGCCCGCTTCGCAGCCCGCTCGCTCGCTGCCCGCTTCGCGGCCCGCTCGCTACGCAGCCCGCCCGCCCGCTCGCTGCCCGCTTCGCGGCCCGCCCGCTTCGCAGCCCGCCCGCCCGCTCGCTGCCCGCTTCGCGGCCCGCCCGCTTCGCAGCCCGCTCGCCCCGCTGCCCGCTTCGCAGCCCGCCCGCCCGCTCGCTGCCCGCTTCGCGGCCCGCCCGCTTCGCAGCCCGCTCGCCCCGCTGCCCGCTTCGCAGCCCGCCCGCCCGCTCGCTGCCCACTTCGCGGCCCGCCCGCTTCGCTGCCCGCTCGCAGCGCCGCCCGCCCGCCCGCTACCTGCTTCGCAGCGTCGCCCGCTGCCTCACTGCCCGCTTGCTGCGTCGCCCGCCCGCCCCGCTGCCCGCTTCGCAGCCCGCCCGCCGCGCTTCTCGCCTGCTGCTCCCTGCCTGTGCACCGCCGCTTGCTCCTGCTGTGGCTGCTAGCTTCGCTCTAGCGCGTCCCCTCTGCTGCTGCCGCTGCTCTGCTGTGCCCTCACGCCTGAGCTATGGCCTCTATTCGCGTTCTTTCCTTCGATGCTGAGGGCCGCCCTGTGCAGTTCACTTCCTGGCTCGACGACCTGCAGTTGTATCTTATGAGCAATAGCACGGACCACATCTCCCTCTATGACTACGCGTCTGGTGCTGCCGCTGCTCCTGCTGCCACAGCCGAGCTTAGTGTTCGTTCCCACTGGCAGACTCGTGACGCAGCTGCTCGCCTAGCCATTCGCAGTCACCTGCCGCTAGCTGAGCTCGAGCATTTTGGCGACTGCAAATCCGCTAAGGCCCTGTACGATGCTGTCGTTGCTCGCTACTCCTCGCCTGCCACAGCCGAGCTTAGCCGCCTCATGCTGCCGTACCTGTTCCCCGATCTGTCCACCTTTACTACAGTCGCCGATCTTATCACCCACCTTCGCACTAGTGATGCTCGCCTGCGTGCCGCCCTTCCCACCGAGTTCTGCGCTAAGAACCCCCCTCCACTGTACTGGACACTCCACTTCATAGTCACCCGTCTCCCTGACACCCTCCGCTCAGTTCGAGACCACTTCCTTGCTCGCTGTCCCACTGAGCTCACAGTCGCCCTCCTAGAGGAGCGCCTGCTTGCGGCCGAAAAGAGCATTGTAGCTGTCGGTGCTGCTCGTGGCGCTCCTCGCACCCCCATCTTTGAGGGGTGTTCTCCCTCTCCCCTCGCTCCCTCCTACGCTGCTGCTACTGCTGTTGACTTCCTTGGTGCTGAGTCTGTTGGCGCTGCTTCTGCTCCTGGTGGGAGGCGCCGCACCGGCAAGGGCAAGGGGGGCAAGGGTGGTGGTGGTGGCGCTGGGGGGGGAGGAGGTGGGGGAGGTGGGGGGGGAGGCGGTGCTGGAGGGAGCGGTGGCGGGAGCGCTGGTGGGAGTGGGGTCGGTGGTGGAGGCGGGGGCGGCGGAGGAAGCAGTGGCAGTAGTGGCGGCGGCGGCGGTGGCGGCGGTGGCGGTGGTGGCGGTGGTGGCGGTGGCGGTCGGAGCGGTGGTAGTGGTGGCGGCGGAGGTCGGAGTGGAGGCACTGGCTCGGGCCAGAGCTCCCAGCAGCAGCAGCGTCCCCAGACGACCCAGCAGCTTCGTGAGTGGCTTGCTCAGCGTGGGACGTCGGGGGGCAGTGGCCGCTGTTCTTATGTCATTCGCACAGGTGACCGCAAGGGACAGACGTGTGGGAGGTTCCACACCCCGTACCGCTGCTTCTCCCGCCTTGACGACGCTTGGCGTGAGGAGATGGGTGCGGATGTTGAGCGCCCCCGCTGGGCTGAGCTCATGAGGGCTGGTGTTGATGTCTTTGCTCTTGACTATGATGCTATTATTGCTGCCATGTATGCATTGACTGTTAGTGCCGAGGGAGACTGTTACTTGTGTGTGCCGCCTGACCCAGGTATAGAGCCCGCTGCCCTGGGTACTAGTGAGTCTGCTCTCTCTGGTATGGTGCCCCCTGTACTTGCTCCCTCCAGTGCTGTCCCGGCTGGTTTCGAGTCTGCTCTCTCAGGTACAGCACCCACAGAGACTGCTCTCTCAGGTACCGCACCGGCTGAGGCCTGTCACACCTTCACCCTTGACTCAGGTGCTTCCCGTTGCTTCTTTCGTGACAGTACTGAGCTCACACCGCTTCCTGCACCGTTCCAAGTCTCCTTGGCTGACCCCTCTGGGGGCCCAGTCCTTGCCCAGTCCACCACTGTCCTCCCTTGTCCGGCGGTTCCGTCTGGCTCGTTGTCGGGTTTCCACCTCCCCTCGTTCTCGACAAACCTGGTGAGCAACGCTGTCCTCCAGGATCAGTGGGTTGACACCTTTACCCCTGGAGGACAGCATGTGGCGATCTGCACGTGCTCCAGGACCGGCCGTCACCTGGCTACGTTTACCCGTCGGCCGGGGTCGAGTCTCTACACACTGACCACTGCGTCTCCTCAGGTCGCTGCTGTCGGTCAGGTGTCTGCGTCAGGTCTGGTAGCCCACGCCTGTGAGTGTCGTTCCCTGTCGCACCAGACTCTTCTCTGGCACCACCGCCTGGGTCACCCCTCCTTGCCACGCCTTCGTGGCATGCACCGTCGCCACCTTGTGTCTGGTCTTCCCAGGTCCCTCCCTCCCCTCCCTGCCTCGCCTGCGCCGCCTTGCCTTCCTTGCGTCGAGGGGCGGCAGCGCGCCGCTCCTCACTCCTCCTCGTTCCCCCCGACAGAGGCTCCTCTGCAGACCCTCCACCTGGATGTGTGGGGCCCAGCCCGCGTTCGTGGTCAGGGCGGTGAGCGGTACTTTTTGCTGGTTGTCGACGACTACTCGCGTTACACCACGGTCTTCCCCTTGCGCACCAAGGGTGAGGTCCCTGCTGTTCTGATCCCTTGGATCCGCACGGTTCGTCTCCAGCTCCGCCGCCGTTTCCGGACGGATCTTCCTGTCCTGCGTCTGCACTCTGACAGAGGTGGTGAGTTTTCCTCCGACCTCTTGAGGACCTTCTGTCAGGCGGAGGGCATCGAGCAGACCTTCACGCTTCCGGACTCCCCGCAGCAGAATGGGGTTGCTGAGCGCCGCATTGGCCTGGTCATGGAGGTCGCTCGTACCTCCTTGGTCCACGCGGCGGCTCCCCATTTTCTGTGGCCGTTTGCTGTCCGGTACGCCGCGCATCAGCTCAACCTCTGGCCCCGTGTCTCCTTGCCGGAGACCTCGCCCACTCTGCGTTGGACGGGGGAGGTTGGCGATGTGTCGCGCTTCCGGGTGTGGGGTGCTCGTGCCCTTGTCCGCGATACGTCCGCGGACAAGCTCTCCTGACGCGCCTGGCTGGCAGTTTTACCACCCCACCTCGCGCCGGGTCTTCGCCTCTCAGGATGTCACCTTTGACGAGTCGGTCCCTTTTTACCGTCTCTTCCCCTACCGCACTGCCCCCCTCCCTCCCCCGCCGCTTTTCCTTGCTCCTGGTCCCCCTCCGGTAGACCCCCTTCCCCCTCAGGGTCCTGCTCCTTCAGGTGTCTCTCAGGTAGACCCTCCTCCCGTCGCTGAGCCTGTCGAGGTCACAGGTGACTCAGGTGCTGCTGCGGGTGGTGCTGCTGGGAGTGCTGAGCCTGGGGGTGCTGAGCCTGGGGGTGCTGGGCCTGGGGGTGCTGGGGCTGCGGGTGCTGGGACTGAGGGTGCTGGAGCTGAGGGTACTGTGCCTGAGAGTTTGCCGCCTGGGGGTGCTGAGCCTGGGGGTGCTGCGACTGGGGGTGCTGAGCCTGCGGGTACTGAGCCTGCGGGTACTGAGCCTGGGGGTGCTGCTACTGAGCCTACGGAGCCTCGGGTTACTGCGTCTGGGGGTGCTCCGGTTCGGGGTGCTGAGCAGTCTCTCACACCGCAGCAGCTTCGTGACTGGTACGTCCAGCGCTTTCGCCGTCCTCGTGGCTCGGCTGGAGTTGGGGGTGCTGGGGCTGCTCGTCCTGGGGGTGCTCGTACTGGGGGTACTGGAGCTGCCGGGACTGGTTGTTCTGGGAGCACTGCGACTGGAGCTGCTGGAGCTGGGGACTCTGGCGCTGGCGGTGCTAGCGGAGTTGGAGCTGCCGACTCTGGGGGTGGCGCTGCTGCTGGTGCTGCGGACCCGCCTGGTGGAGCTGCTGCTGGAGCTGAGGACCCGAGCGGTGGCACTGCTGCTGGTGCTGGGGACCCGGACGTTGGAGCTCCTGCTGGTCCTGAGGACCCGGCCGCTGGAGTCTCTTCTGCTTCTGGAGACGCTGCGCGGCCGCGACCGTACTTCGTACCGCTCCTTCAGCAGGTTCTTGGGCAGGCTCCTCCTCCTTGTCCTCCTCCCTCCGTAGAGTGTCCTCCGCCTGTCCAGCCGCAGTCACAGTTACCGCCTGCCTCGCCTCTCCCTGCTCCCTCTCCTTACGCTGGTCCCACAGGAGGTCTTACAGAGCGTCGTGAGCCTGAGTCTCGTCCAGCGTCGCCTGTTCGTCCTGCTCGCACTGGTAGTCGTGTCCGTCGTGAGCGTCCTCCTCCTGTCCCAGGCACTCACTACATGACTCTGCGTCCCTCTACTGCTCCTCGGCGTGTCCCTCTACCGTCTCCTCCTGCGTCCTCTTTGCCTGCCGTTCCGGACCCTGAGTCTGACCGGTATCGCGCTGAGCACCCTACAGTCACGCGTCTCCTAGCTACTGTTGTCACTGACCCTACCTTTGAGTCCTCGGCTGCGTCTGCTCTGGTCGCTGAGTTGGTTGACTTTGCTGCTGCCTGTCGTCTAGACTACGCTGCTAGCCTTGTTGCTGAGTCTGAGTCTGTGTCTGTCTGTCCTCCGTCCGTCGGGGGTGAGTGTGCTCTTGGCACGGACGTCCTTGAGGACAGGCAGGAGGACTTTGACTCTCTTGCGGCTGCTGTACCTCATCTCGTGGCCTGGTTGCTTGCCCCTGAGGGAGACCCGGATGCACTAGACATCCCCACTCCGCGCACTTACGCAGAGGCGATCTCGGGTCCCTACTCCTCTCAGTGGCAGACAGCCATGGACGCAGAGATGGCATCCTGGAAGTCCACAGGCACCTACGTCGACGAGGTTCCCCCTCCTGGGGCGAACATCGTCGATGGCATGTGGATTTTCAGGGTGAAGCGGCCGCCAGGTTCTCCGCCTGTCTTCAAGGCTCGTTACGTTGCTAGAGGCTTCAGTCAGCGTCAGGGGGTCGACTTCTTCCAGACCTTCTCCCCCACCCCGAAGATGACCACTCTTCGGGTTCTGCTGCACGTTGCTGCTCAGCGTGACTACGAGCTTCACTCTCTTGACTTCAGCACAGCGTTCCTGCAGGGCAGCCTGCACGAGGAGATCTGGCTGCGCCGCCCACCTGGCTTTACTGGGTCGTTTCCCCCTGGTACCCAGTGGAGTCTCCGCCGGCCAGTCTACGGTCTCCGCCAGGCGCCACGTGAGTGGCACGACACACTGAGGACTACACTTGCGGCTCTTGGGTTCGCGCCGTCTACTGCTGACCCGTCGCTGTTTCTGCGCACAGACACGTCGCTGCCGCCGTTCTACATTCTCGTGTACGTCGACGACTTGGTCTTTGCTACTGCTGACACTGAGGCACTCGCTCGTGTGAAGTCGGAGCTGCAGAAGAGACACACCTGCACTGACCTGGGTGAACTGCGTAGCTACCTTGGCTTGCAGATCACCCGGGACAGAGCTCGCCGCACCATCACCCTGACTCAGTCACACATGGTGCAGCAGGTCCTTCAGCGCTTCGGCTTCCAGTTCTCCTCACCACAGGCCACACCTCTGGCTACCAGCCACTCGCTCTCAGCTCCACCTTCGGACGAGTCCGTAGAGCCGAGTGGCCCGTACCCAGAGCTTGTAGGCTGCCTCATGTACCTGATGACTTGCACGCGACCTGACCTCGCGTACCCTCTTAGCATCCTTGCTCGTTACGTTGCGCCTGGGAGACACAGGCGAGAGCACTGGGAGGCTGCTAAGAGGGTGCTGCGTTACTTGTGCAGTACATCAGGCATGGGGCTGGTGCTTGGAGGACACGACAGAGTTGTCCTCACTGGTCACTCGGACGCTTCTTGGGTGGACGACCTGGCTACGCAGCGGTCGTCACAGGGTTACACCTTCAGCCTTGGCTCTGGTTCTGTCTCGTGGCGGTCCACCCGCTCTTCCTCTGTTCTCGGCTCTAGTTGTGAGGCTGAGATCTACGCCACAGCCATGGCTGCACAGGAGTTACGCTGGCTCACCTACCTGCTGACTGACTTGGGAGAGCGGCCTAGTTCTCCTCCAGTTCTGTACGGTGACAACAAGGCGGCTCTTGCCTTGTGTCAGGAGCACAGACTGGAGCACAGGACGAAGCACATTGCTCTTCGCTACTTTCTTGCTCGAGAGCTTCAGCAGCGCGGTCAGCTTCGGCTTGTGTACGTGGACTCGAAGGCCAACACTGCTGATATCTTCACTAAGGCACTCGCGCCTTGTGATCATCAGCGGCACTGTACTTCTTTAGGCCTTGTGTCCACGTTTCCTCACTTGCTCACTGCTTGACATTCTTTGTACTGTACTTTATATATATCTTGTTGCTTGCTTGCTAGGTTTTGATCACTGTGTTGTTTGTCTTGTACTATATCTAGCACTGCATGTGAACTGGCCTTGTGGCCTTTACTTGTGCTCGGAGTGTGGTGACGTTGTGATCCACCCTGGGCTTTGCTTTGCTTTGCTGGACTGGTCTTGTGACCCTTTGTTCTCCCCCACCTTGCCTATGGGGGTGTGTTAAACTGTATTATGCTTGTAGGCTGTAGTGGGGTAGCCAATATGGGGTACAACCCCAACTAGGGTTTGCTACTTGTACCCAATTCTTCCATTCAATACACCATTCTTGCCTAGTTATTCTGAGAAGCGCGCCTCGCCAGCGCGCCACGCCAGCGCGCACGCCAGCGCGCTACTCCACTCCCTCCTCTGTATACGGCTATTGTTGCTCGCTACTCCACTCCCTCCTCTGCCTCACTCAGTCGCCTCCTCGTCCCCTTTATCTACCCTGACCTCGCCTCCTTTGAGACTGTCTCTGACCTCACTGCCCACCTGCGCTCCCTTGACACTCGCTTTCGTGCTGCTTGCACTGAGGACCAGCTTGCCCTTGCCCCGCCCCCTATGTGGCTCACCATTCACTGGCTAGTCACTCGCCTCCCTGACCGCCTAGCCACAGCCCGCGACGCGCTTCTTCTGAAGCATCCCACTGAGCTTACCATCGATCTTCTTGAGACCGCTCTCTCGAAGATCGAGAGTAACCTCCTCGCAGTTGCCTCTGCCTCTTCCGAGCCTCCTCCTCGTCTTTTTGAGGGGTGTGCGGTACCACAGCTTCCCACCTTCACTGCCTCCCTTGCCATCCCCGCGTCTTCTGCCTCTGAGGAGACGGCGGCTGTTTCTGTCTCTGGCGGACAGAAACGTGGCAAGGCTAGCAAGAAGGGAGGGAAGGGCGGGGGTACTGGGGGTGGTGTGGGTAGTGGTGGCGGCGGTGGGGCGGGTGGTGGGAGTGGTAGTGGGGGTGGCTCGGGCCCTGACGGTCCTCCTCTCGACGGTGGAGTTATCACTGGTGGTGGGGGGTTCCAGCAGCAGCAGCAGCCGACTTCTCAGCAGCTGCCACAGCTTGGACAGCAGCAGCAGCAGGGACCGCAGCAGCAGCGACAGGGCCAGCAGCAGCGCCCACCGCAGCAGCAGCCTCAGCAGTGGGGGCCTCCGCAGCAGTGGGGCCCTCAGCAGCAGTGGAGGTCTGTGGGTCCCCCGAGCACTGGGCGCAGTGCCCCCCCCTCCAGTCGGGGACCTCGCTCGGCCGGCCGCGACGTTGGTCCCTGTGAGTACTGGATCCTTACGGGTCCTCGACGGGACTCGTACTGTGGCCGCCCCGACCACTCTGCTGCACGCTGCTTCAGTCGTCTCGACGACCTCTACCGTTTGCACCACGGCCCCTCTGCTCCCCCGCCGCCACGCTGGGGGACGCTTCTTGCTCGTGGCATTGCTGTTTTTGATATGACTATGGATGATGCTAGGTCTTATGCCATGTATGCTGATGTTGACTATAGTGCTCCTGGATCTGTGTACTTGCCTGTTGCTAGAGTAGGTGCCAGTGTAGGATCTTGTTTAGCTACTAGTACAGGTACTCCCTCGGCGGACGCGTCTCTCTCCTTCACACTGGACTCAGGAGCGTCGCACTGCTTCTTCCGCGACTGCACGACTCTCTCTCCGCTACCGGCACCTGTCCCTGTAGCACTGGCCGATCCCTCCTCGGGACCGGTCATTGCGACTCACGCCACTACACTCCCGTGCCCAGCTGCTCCTTCTGGTTCCCTGACCGGCCTCCACGTTCCTACGTTCTCTAGGAACCTGGTTGGTGTGGGCACCCTGGCGAGACAGCACGTCGGGGTCTGGGTTGAGCCTTCTGGTGACACCGCAGTCTGCGTCGACGGTGACACGTACGCCCCCTTGGCCACTTTCCGCCAGGAGCCGGGCTCTGGTCTGTACACCCTCCGCACCGACCCCCGTCAGGTTCCCCCGTCCCACCAGGTAGCCGGGTCCAGTCAGGTTGCTGTGTCAGGTGTAGTTGCTGCGTCGTGCTCGTGTCGGTCGCTTGCCCACCCCACCGTTCTGTGGCACCACCGGATGGGGCACCCGTCCCTTCCTCGTCTGCGCGCCATGTCCAGTCAGCGTCTTGTCTTAGGCCTCCCCCGAGTCCTCCCACCACTCCCGCCGTCCCCAGCTCCTCCGTGTGGTCCTTGTGTCCAGGGTCGGCTTCGCGCCACCCCCCACTCCTCCTCCCTTCGTCCGGCCACCGAGCCCTTCCAGACACTCCACTTAGACGTCTGGGGCCCCGCCTCCCGCCTTGGCCCTGAGCGGGAGAGTTTCTTTCTGGTGGTCGTTGACGATTACTCTCGGTACACCACCGTGTTCCCCTTGGCGAAGAAGTCCGACGTGACTTCTACGCTGATCCGGTGGCTCCTCGCCACCGAGGGCACTCGTGGTCGTCGTGTCAGTTGTCTCCACTCCGACCGTGGGGGTGAGTTTCGCTCCGGCATTCTCGCCAGTTTCTGTGCTGAGCAGGGCATCACCCAGTCCTGGACTCTCCCAGACTCTCCACAGCAGAATGGGGTTGCTGAGCGCCGCTTAGGCCTGGTCATGGAGATCGCCCGCACCTCCATGATCCACGCCCGCGCGCCCCATTTTCTGTGGCCCTACGCGGCTCGGTACGCCGCTCACCAGCTGAACCTCTGGCCTCGCGTCTCTCGGCCAGGGGCTTCACCGACCAGTCTTTGGACAGGGTCCCCTGGTGTTGCGTCGAGGTTTAGTGTCTGGGGCTGCTTGGCTCTTGTCCGCGACACCTCTGCGGACAAGATCTCGCCTCGCGCCGTCCCCTGTGTCTTCCTTGGTTTCCCAGAGGGCTCCTCTGACTTCACCTTTTACCACCCACCCTCCCACCGGTTCTTTGACTCTCGTGACGTCCGTTTCGACGAGTCCGTCCCCTACTACGTCAGGTACCCCTCTCGAGGTCTCCCGGTTCCCCCCCCTCCCCTCTTCCTGGCTCCAGCTCCTCCTCCTCCCGCCCCTGCTCCTCCGGTACCCCCCCCTGGTCGTGCTCCGTCTGGTGTGTCCCACGCTACTCCCCCCCCCTCGGTACCCCCTTAGGTCTCTCCTCCTTCCCCACAGTCGTCCTCACAGCCTCCGCAGCAGCCGTCAGCGCTTCCTTTACCGGCCACTGCGGACTCTGAGGGTGTTGGTGCTCGGGGTGAGGGCTCTGGCGGTGCTCGCTCTGGGGGTGCTGGCGTTGGAGCTGTTCGTGCACCTACAGGAGCCGCCCGTTCTGGGGGTGTTGGCGTTGGCGCTGAGCGTGCACCTGCCGCGGCTGCCCGTTCCGAGGGTGCTGGAGCTGGTGGTGGTGCTGGAGCTGGTGGTGTTTCTGGAGCTGGAGAGTCTGAGGCTGGTGCTGGTGCCACTGGAGGCACCCCGACTGGGGGTGCGGGTCCACCTCCTACAGGTGCTAGTCGTGCTGCCGCAGGGGGTACACGCTCTGGGGGTTCTCAGCCGGGTGCTGTCGAGGGCGGAGCCGGTTCTTCTTCTTCGTCTCCTGACACCACTCCTCCTCCTCACCCCTACCTGACTCGACACCAGACCCGTCTTCGTCTTGAGCGTGAGGAGCAGCAGCGTTTGGAGCGTGAGAGGTTGGAGGTTCAGCAGCGGGTGGAGCGTGAGAGGCTGGAGTTGCAGCGGGAGCAGCAGCAGCAGCAGCAGCAGCAGCAGCAGCAGCAGCAGCAGCAGCAGCAGCAGCAGCAGCAGCCGCCGCAGCAGCCGGAGCAGCCTCCGGCCTCTGTTACTGGCCTTCGGGCCCTTGGTCTCCCCTCCTCCTCTCCTCCTGTGTTCGGTCCGACGTTTCCTCCTCCGGACTCAGCTCCGGCTGTGTTCCCTCGTTCTCGCTCTCCTCCGTCTCCCGCTCCGTCTCCCACTCCTCTTTCTCACACTTGGGCCTCTCGTCCTCCCCGTGCTCGTCCCTCGTCACCTGTCCGTGACCTTCGTACCGTGTTGTTTCGTCCTAGTCCTCCTCGTTCTCCTCCGTCTGTTCTTCCTCGTCCTCCTGAGTCGTCCCTCACTGCCTCCCTGTCCACTCCGGTCACTGACTACTACCGCACGTACCGCCCCACTCTCTCTCGTGTTCTCGCCTCTCTTGTTACAGACCCTCGTGCCTCTCCTTCCTCCGTCGCGGTCCTCACTGCCGCTGTCACAGACTTTACTGCTACGCGTCGCCTTGACTACGCCACTCGCGTTGTGGCGGCTCCTCCTGTCCGTCCTCTGTCCGCCGGGGGTGAGTTTGCCCTTGGCTGTGCCGTCCTAGAGGATAGACAGTTTGAGCTAGAGTTCCTGGCAGCCGCTTCACCTCATCTCTGTGCCATGCTGCTCGCTCCTGAGGGAGACCCCGACGCTCCTGACATACCTACTCCTCGCACTTACGCTGAGGCAGTGTCAGGGCCTTGGGCCTCTCAGTGGAGAGCTGCCATGGACGCAGAGATGGCCTCCTACAGGTCCACAGGCACTTACGTTGACGAGGTTCCCCCCCCAGGGGCGAACATTGTTGACGGCATGTGGATCTTCAAGGTGAAGCGGCCGCCGGGATCTCCTCCAGTCTTCAAGGCACGCTACGTGGCTAGAGGTTTCAGTCAGCGTGAGGGAGTTGACTTCTTTCAGACCTTTGCGCCCACCCCGAAGATGACCACTCTTCGGGTGTTACTGCACGTAGCAGCGCAGAGAGACTACGAGCTACACTCTCTCGACTTCTCCACTGCCTTCTTGCAGGGCAGCCTACACGAGGAGATCTGGCTGCGTCGTCCTCCGGGCTTCACTGGCACTTTCCCGCCTGGGACCCAGTGGAGCCTCAGACGACCGGTCTACGGTCTCCGCCAGGCACCCCGTGAGTGGCACGACACTCTCCGCTCTACTCTGTCCGACCTTGGGTTTGAGCCGTCTTCCGCCGACCCGTCGCTGTTTGTTCGTCGTGGGCGCACACCTTTCTTTGTTCTTGTCTACGTTGACGACCTGGTTTTTGCCACAGCCGACACAGTTGCACTGGCGGAGGTGAAGTCCGAACTGCAGAAGAGACACACCTGCACTGACCTTGGGGAACTGCGCCGCTACCTTGGCCTGCAGATCTCCAGGGACAGAGCCGCTCGCACCATCACTCTGACTCAGTCACACATGGTGCAGCAGGTCCTTCAGCGGTTCGGGCTTCAGCACTCCTCTCCTCCTCCCACCCCTCTTGCTGTAGACCACAGACTCACTGGGCCTTTTCCTGACGAGCCGTTCGAGCCCAGTGGTCCCTACGCAGAGTTGGTGGGCTGCCTCATGTACCTGATGACGTGCACTCGCCCGGACCTCGCCTTCCCTCTTAGCATCCTTTCTCGCTTTGTTGCGACAGGGAGACACCGTCCTGTTCACTGGGCGGCAGCTAAGAGGGTGGCGAAGTACCTCGGCGCGACATCAGACATGGGGCTTGTACTTGGAGGGACACAGCCAGTTGTACTCACCGGTCACTGCGACTCCTCCTACGCCGACGACGTTGAGTCACAGAGGTCTACACAGGGTTACTGTTTCAGCCTGGGCTCTGGAGCTGTTTCGTGGAGGTCTACTCGGTCCTCCTCTGTTGCGACTTCTACCGCAGAGGCCGAGATCTACGCTGGAGCCCTCGCTGCACAGGAGCTACGCTGGTTGACCTTCTTGCTCACTGACCTTGGTGAGCGGCCGAGCTCTGCACCGACCTTGTTTGCTGACAACAAGGCGATGATTCTCCTGTGTCGTGAGCCTCGACTGGAGAGCAGGGTGAAGCATATCGACGTTAGGTGCTTCCTCCTTTGAGAGTTGCAGAGACGTGGACAGGCACGTCTGGACTTCGTGGCCTCCGAGGCCAACACTGCAGACATCTTCACCAAGGCTCTTCAGCCTTGTGACCACCGCCGGTTTTGTCTGCAGTTAGGCCTTGTTGAGACTGGGTCTAGTAGACTGCAGTAGTGAGTTCTTGCCTCTTGCTTGTTTGTACCATATATATATTAGCTTGTACACTCTTGAACTGGCCTTGTGGCCACTTGTTTGTGCTCAGAATGTGTGGTGACGTTGAGATCCACCCTGAGCTTTGTTTTCTCGCTTGCTTGTGACTGGTCTTGTGACCTTAGGTTGTGTTCTGTTACTTGGCATTCCCCACTTAGGCTATGGGGGTGTGTCAAATGTTATAGCCCTTAGTGGGTCATACTATATGGGGTACAAACAATTAGGGTTAGGTACTTGTACCCCAACTCAATCAATGCAAGTCATTCCGCTGTGTTTAGTTGCTGAGAGGGGACGTCTTGCTGACTGAAAATCTGGAAAATAGTTCTTTCCATCCTTGTAATACATCAACAATTTTGACGCACAATGAAATTAGCTTGTTATAAATGTTTATGCAGCCCGACGTGCATATGCTGTGGGACTTGCTCCCTAGGTATGTAACATGTATAGCATCACTTAATCTGGGAGATAAGATCCGCCACCTTTTCAGAGAGCTCTTTACGGGAAGCCTGCGGTGGAAGAAAGGCAGAGTAGTTAGCTCGGAACAGGTACTGACGATACCACTTTCACTTGACATGACAACTGACCTCAAAGATCAAGTAGCGGTAGATGAACCATCCAGTGTAGACGGTTCCAACGAGCTTCAAGAAACCTGGAACCTGCAGCGTGGTATGAGAGGAAATGCATTATAAATTGCGCGAAGCATGTTCTGATACATGTGACGGCTACTAGCCGGCAATTGCATGGTGTAAGCTTCTCACCAGCGGGATGCTGTCAATAGCACCCAGGATTGCGGATGTTATCCACAGACCAACAACGGCTCCACCAGCATACAGAGCCACCAGAGGCTTGTTTTCAACTGTTTCCCACTGCATCGCCAATTACGACACGTTCATAAGAAGTCCAATTTAGATGCGGAGAGGAACAGTACGAAGAGAATTGCGAACAAATTTGAAACCTTGGATTTGGCAACGTCGACAAGTTCAGAGGCCTTCTCTTTGTACTCCTCCACTTGAGGCGAAGTGGCCTTCACCGCGAGCTTGCGTTTCCCCGCAACACCTGCGAATGGTCAGCCGTTCGTGAGCCTCTGCGTACGTATTGTCAATGAAATTAAAGCCTGGATAGCAGGAAGAAAAACGTGGATCCTCATCTTACTTGTCCTGGAGAGTCTGGAGAACGGAGCTAGAGCAGGAGTTCGAGAGGAGAGGACCCCATTGCGCGACGCTGAAAGTTTCAGTGTGACATTGGCGGACGCAGCAGCGACGGCAACAGTGGCCATCTCTCTCAAGCCTCAACAACTAATTGCTGGCAGTGGGAAGGTTCAGGCTTGAAAATTTTGGAGATCTGAGACTCGCAATGTTGCTTGTGTCATGTAAATTCCATCAGGATGGCCATGCGGTGAAGAACATACTGACAGTTGCTGGCTGTTGAGCTGCTAGTGCCTCTGAATTCGGCTTGTTCTGTGATTCCCGTCTAGAATCGCTGAAAGCTCCTCTGATTTGCTCAACTATCCATGTTGAAGAGATTTTGTAACTCCCAGGAACCACCGAGATTGCCGCGCCGCACGAGCCTGACTCACCAGCGCCTAGAGCGGAGATATTGTCTCCGATGTGGCAGTTTTCGTTCCAAGTGACACTCCATCAAAAGTTCCCATTCATCAGGACAATATTTGCTCGATCACAGTTCCCATTCTACATTTGACTACACTTTTTTCCGAAACCATAATATGAAGAAATTCGGGTCCGAATGTAACGCGATCATTGCAGCCCTGAAGCTGGTAAATTTGTGCTTTCTATCAGCTTAGGACAGAAAAGACACAGCTCCTATTAACGAAGCCCTTCAAAGTGGACCAGCACCACCTCCACCATCACGGCGGGAATAACCCCTGCCGCGAGAATTAGGGCATAAGCTAGTAGGAAAGAACTACCTCGCCTGTTCTCACAAAACTCCCTTGTCCGAGTTGTCGAGATTCAGTTACTCATGAAAGGCGGTCGTGGCGGCACACGGACGCGAGGCGGCGCAGTAAAGCTTGCGTCGCGAGGGGCATCAAAAGGCGGCAGCGCGAGCGGCAAAGGGAATGGATTGGCGGGGAAGAACGAGGGAGCAGTGAGCGGTAGAAAGGGTGAAAGTATGCGGCGAGGCGGATCAGGAAAGGCGTTCGGGGGACGCGGAGGAAAATCGGGCGGAGGCAAGATGATCCGCGGAGGACGGTTGAATTTCAGCATGGTGAAATGGAAGGACGTGACGCCCGTGGAAGGCATGCACATGCTCATGGACCCGCGCAATCCCGCCGCGGGAGGTACGCACAAATCCCGCAGCAGGAGGTATTGCATCTGTTGCGTGAGTGCCTGAGAATGCGAAATGGAAGGACGTGACGCCAAAATAAAAGAATGCACATGCTCATGGACCCGCGCAGCCCCGCCGCGGGGAGGTATGCCACTTGTTGCTTAGGTGCCTTTTCAGGCGCCTCATAAGTCGACTTTAGCGCTGGTGCCTTGAAATGTTAGAAGGACGGACGTGTCGCCCAGACCCGAAATCCTTGGTTAGTTCCCAATTCAGGGCATTGAGTTTCTCAGCGCGTTTCTGGTGAAGGGTTTCGGGTTTTCCAGCGCGTTTCTTTTCTTCCCCCATTTCCCCCCATCTTCTCCCATCGCCCCCCATCTTCCCCCATCTTCCCCTCATTTCCCCCGCCAGGATTCATGGGGCTAGAGGAGATTGACCCGGCGGAGTTTGAGGGGCTGGTGACTGGCGGAGCGATAGAGGGCGGAGAGATGGAGGGCGGAGAGGAGGGGGGCGGAGAGGAGGGGGGCGGAGAGATGGAAGGCGGAGACTTTAAGGAGGCCGGAGGAGTGGAAGCGGGGGAAGAATTGGGGGAAGGGGAAACAGAAGAAGCAGAGGCGGCAGTTGGGGACGGGGATGGGGATGCGGTGGAGGCGGATGGGGGAGATTGTGGAACTGGGTTGGGGGACAGGGGGACAGGGGACAGGGTTTTAGAGGGGAGTTTAACGGAGGAGGGGGAGGGGAAGGGGAAGATGAGCAAGAGCAAGAGGCGGAAGCTGCAGCGGAAGCAGCTGAAGAAGGCTTTGAAGCGAGGGGGGCGGAGTGAGAGGAGCAAAGGTGCAGGAGAGAAGCTAGAGGAGGGCACAGAGGAGGGAGAAACGGAGGATAGGGAGGAGGGAGAGGAGGGAAAGGAGAGAGAAGTGGAAGGGGAAGAGGAACGGGAAGAGCAAGGGGGGGAAGGAGAGGAAGACGGGGAGAGTGATGGGGAGGCGACTGCAGAAGGCGAAGCATCGGGCATGGAAATTGACGGTGCAGCAGAGGGGGTGGAAGGAAAAGGGGATGAGGGAGAAGGCGAGGACATAGACATGCCAGAATGGGAACCCCTCCGTCTGCACCCCCTCATTCTCCGCGCCCTGCGAGACCTGGGGTTCTCCTCCCCCACGCCCATTCAGCGCGCCTGCATCCCCGCCGCTGCGTCCAGAGGCAGGGACGTTGTGGGCGCGGCTGAAACTGGGTCGGGTAAGACCCTCGCGTTTGCCATTCCGATCCTGCAGCGGTTGTTAGATGAGAGGGAGAAGGAGAGGAGGGTGAAGGAGGGGGGAGGGGCGTGGGGAGAGGACGGGGGGGACGGGGGGGACGGGGGGGTCGGGGAAGGAGATGGTTTGGACGGGGGAGGAGGTTGGGAGGCGGAGGGGGATGAGGGCGCGGGGGCTGAGACGGTTGGGGAGGAGCGGAGTGGGGAAGGGGACGGGGGAAGGGAAGGGGATAACGAGGGGGAAGGGGAGGGGGAAGGGAAGAAGGGGGTAAAGGCGGCGGGCGGCAGGGTTCGGAAGAGAGTGAAGGGGCCGCTGCGAGCGCTGATCATCACGCCCACGCGCGAGCTTGCGCTGCAGATCGTATCGCACATAAAAGACGCGGCCCGCCACACGGGCATCCACGTGGCCGGCATTGTGGGCGGCATGGCGGAGGTGAAGCAGCGGCGCGTGCTGAGCCTCGGGCCGCAGATTGTGGTCGGCACTCCCGGGCGGCTGTGGGAGCTTATGAGCCAAGGGGAGGCTCATCTGGTGCAGGTGGGACTGTCTGGGTGTGTATGTGGGGCAATTGGTGAAGTTACATGCGCCTCCATGTGGTGTGCAGGAGAGATGTGGGAGCTTATGAGCCAAGGGGAGGCCCATCTGGTGCAGGCGCATCTACTGCATTATTGTTTCCCTCTCTGCCAACCGCCATTCCCCCCCTTACCCCATTTTCCACTTCCCCCATCCCCCCCCCTTCTGCAGCTTTAGTACCTCTCCGTTCTCGTTCCCCTTATGACTTCACCCTCGCCATCACCCATTTTCCATTTTCCATTTTCCATTTTCCACTGCCCCTCTGCCCCCTCCTCCCCCCCCCCCCCCCCTCCACCCCCCTCCCTTCCGCAGCTCGAGTATCTCTCCTTTCTCGTTCTCGATGAGGCTGATCGCATGGCCGACCCAGGAAGGTTCAAGGAGCTTTCCTCCATTTTGGGAATGCTGCCCCCCACTGCGGCCTCTCTCGCTGCTGCCAAGGCGAAGGAGGCGGCTCTGGCAGCCCGAGATGCTGCTCGGGCAGCGAAAAAGGCTGCTCGGGCAGCTAAAATTGCTGCTGAGAGGGATGCAGCAAGAGGAAAGAAAAGAAAAGGGAAAGCGGGGATGGAAGAAGCGGAAAAGGAAGGGAAAGGAGAGGAAGAGGAGGAGGAAAAGGAGGAGGAAAAGGAGGATACTAAAAGGGAGAAGGGAGCAGAAGGAGAATACGGTAAGGAGGATGGGGAGGAGGGAGAAGCGGGAGAAGAGGGAGAAGCAGAAGAAGGAGAAGGAGGAGAAGGAGGAGGGGAGGAGGTCTTTCCTCTTCAGCCACCCACCCTTGCGAAAAAGAAGCGGCAAGTTCTGGTCTTCTCGGCAACTCTCGTTCTGCCCGACGACACGCGCGGGCAGCTGCAAGGAAAAAAACGAACGCCAGGAGGAGCCGGGGCAGAGAAACGTACCGGGAGGAAGAGAGGGAGAGAGGGAGCGCAGGGGGAGGAAGGAGGGGAGGAGGATGAGGTGGAGAAGGAGAGGGAGAAGGGGCTGGAGAGGGATAGGGTGGTGGCGGCTCTTATGGAGCTGACTGGCATGCGGCCGTCCCCTGCCATTGTGGATCTCACCACTGCTGATGTGGTGGCCAGTGGTGTTCAAGAAGCGGCACTAGAGTGAGTTGTCTAGGTCACTGCAAGGGCTGGTACGGTGAGTGGTCGAGAGGTGTGTAGAGTGGTGACAGCGGCTCTGATGGAGTTGACTGGCATGCAGCCGTCTCCCCTGCCATTGTGGATTTGACCACTGCTGATGTGGTGGCCAGCAGAGTTCAAGAGGCTTCTCTGGAAGAAGTGGAGGAGAGTCTTGGTTACAGAACTGATAGATCAGCAGGTACACGAGGGATTGAGTGGTAAGAGAAGCATGGTAATGACCATGCCACCACCCTACCATGCCGGTCGCATGGTAATGACCCAGGTAGGGTGGTGGCAGCACTTATGGAGCTGACTGGCATGCGACAGTCCCCTGCCATTGTGGATTTGACCACTGCTGATGTGGTGGCCAGTGGCGTCCAGGAGGCTTCTCTAGAGTGAATGGGGTCTTGAGTGTGTACTGTAGTGTAGGGTAACAGGTCATTAATGCTGTGCTGCGCTTTTGAGACGTCTCAAAAGTCGTCTACTTACACGTGGAATTCGAGACTGCTGCTAATGTATTCACATGGCTTAGTGGGTGGGGTCTTGAGTCTGTGGGGTATAGGGTAGGTAGTGCTGTGCTGCAAACGCACGGAACCTGTGATTGCACGGAACCTGTGATTGCACGGAACCTGTGATTGCACGGAACCTGTGATTGCTCTGCACATGCGCTCTTCGCATGTAAATCCCATATTCCAACACGTCCCAACACCCACGTATCCTCCTTTCTGCCTGCCCTCTCTGCCTGCAGGTGTGACGACAGCATGAGGGACGTATTTCTCCTCTACCTCCTCCGCATGCACGGCACCTTTGGTCGCACTCTTGTCTTCTGCTCTGCCATCTCCTCTGTCCGCCGCCTCGCCTCCCTGCTCTCCCTCCTGCAAGTAAGGGACCCTTTTCGCCCTTCTTTCCTTGCAGGAAACCTTCTCTTCTCTCTCTGTAAGTCATTGTGCGGTTCTCTTCCCAACCCTTGGTCTCGCCTTTGCTTGATTCCCCTTGCCTGGCCTCGGTTACCCCCCTTCCTTTTCCCCTGCCAAGTCCCCTCCTCCCCCCTGCATGCGCAGCCGCAGTAGCGTGAGCATCTTAAGTAGCGTGGGCTCACGCGTTGCTCGTCTTAAGTTACGTGTGAGCATACGCGTTTCAATGTGGTATCAATCAAGGTCAACATGCTGACTCGTGCATTTTAACGTGGTTTTCCTCTCCCTCGTCCCTCCACCCCCCAGGTCCCCTCCTTCCCCCTGCACGCGCAGCAGCAGCAGCGCCAGCGTCTCAAAGCATTGGACCGCTTTCGGCAGCACCCTAGCGGAGTGCTGGTTGCCACTGATGTGGCGGCACGAGGTCTCGATGTTCCCGAGGTATATGCTGCAAAACACGCACGCACACACACACACACACACACACACACACACACACACACACACACACACACACACACACACACACACACTCAGAGATACACAGAGGCAAACCCAGAGAATGAAAGGGATGCGTGTCTTTTTCATTTCTTTCTTCCTCTCTTTTCCTCCACGTTTTCTACCTGCAGTCAACCTCACGTGCAATGCTGAAACTATGACATACCTTGCTCTGCTTATCGGTAGATCAGCAGATACTGCTGATACGCACAACGCTGATACTGTGACATACCTTGATCTGCTGCTTCCCCCCCTCATCCAGACATACCAGTTGCCCCATACAGCAGAGGGCTACGTGCACCGCTGCGGTCGCACTGCTGATTGCTGAGTCCTTGATTCTTTTCCCCCCCATCTCTATCCCCCCCTCCAGGTTCGCCTGGTGGTGCACTACCAGTTGCCCCATACAGCAGAGGGCTACGTGCACCGCTGCGGCCGCACGGCCAGAGGCGCTTCTTCAGAAGGATGCTCCGTGGCTCTGGTGACGCCAAAGGACTCCATCAAATACTCGTCGCTTCTTAGGAAACTGAATAAGGTAAGTGCTGAGCTGCCTTGGCAGAACCACAATGCTTGTGGACTATGTGTTGCTCTGCCTCTGGTGACGCCAAACGACTCCATCAAATACTCGTTGCTGCTGCGAAAGCTCAACAAGGTGTGTGGTTTTAGCAGGCCAAGTCTCGAGTTTCCTCTGGTTGCGCTTCCTCTGGTTGCGCTTCCTCTGGTTGCGCTTCCTCTGGTTGCGCTTCCTCTGGTTGCGCTTCCTCTGGTTGCGCTTCCTCTGGTTGCGCTTCCTCTGGTTGCGCTTCCACTGGTTGCGCTTCCTCTGGTTGTGCTTCCTCTGAGGGGTGCTCCGTGGCTCTGGTGACGCCAAAGGACTCCATCAAATACTCGTTGCTCCTTTCTCCATTGTCGACAAACACTCTTTATGATTTCAAAACCCTTGCTCACTCTCCCTCCTTTCTGATTGCAGGACTCTCGCAGGACTCTCGCAGGTCTCTCCCTCGTTTTCTGATTGCTCTCCCCCGACTTTCCCACAACGCCCCACTCCCCACGTCCGGAGCATGCATGTGCCGGGCTTTAATTGTTGACACGATATCCCTCTAACCTCTCGCTGTTTTTTTAGAATTCTCAACAACCATCTCCCTCTAACATCACACTCTCTTTCCCATGCCTTTCCCATTCCTTCCTCCACACCCTCCCCAGACCGGCCCACTCCCCACCTTACCGGTTGATCACAACTAGTCGATTTTTGAGTCGACCCACACCCAGACTCAAAAATCCTTTCCCATTCCTTCCTCCACCCACACCCTCCCCAGACCGGCCCACTCCCCTCCTTCCCGGTTGATCACAACTAGTCGATTTTTGAATCGACTCAAAAATCCTTTCCCATTCTCCACCCACTCAAAAATCCTTCCTCCACCCACACCCTCCCCAGACCGGCCCACTCCCCACGTTCCCAGTTGATCACAACTACCTTCCCAACCTCAAGCAATGCGTCAGCCTGGCTTTAAGTGTCGACACGCTCTCCCGCAAACACTCCAAGGAGAAGGCGGAAACTTCCTGGAAGCAGCGCACTTCCAAGGCGGTGCAAGTGAATCTGGAGGAGGGGGGGGAAGAGGAGGAGGAGGAGGAGGAAGAGGAGGGGGGAGAAGGAGATGAGGAGGAGAGTGAGGAGGAGGAGGATTTTGATGATTTCGACGAGGCAGGAGGGGAGAGTGACGACGAGGGGGAGAGGGGAGGGAGAGGGAAGAAGAGCAAGAAACTGAGGCAGCAACAGGAGGAGGAGAGGAGGAGTAAGAGGAGGCGAGGGAGGGCACGGGGCGGAGAGGAGGAGGAGGAGGAGGAGGAGGAGGAGGAGGAAGAGGAAGATGTGGACCGAGGGGTGGATGTGAGGCGGTTGGTGGGGAGAGGGGAGAAGCGCGGGTGGGAGGGGCCGGGGGAGACAGGGGAGGATGGACGGCAGCAGATGAAGCAGGAGGCGATAGAACTGCAGCGGATGAAAGAGGTGAGCCACGGGGGAGGCTGTGATTAGTTAGGGAGTGGACGACTTCGACAGATCCAGCTAGTGTGGGTTTGGCCCAACACCTTCAGGGTGCCTGTCAGGAGAGTGAGACGTGAGACAGGGGAGGATGGGCGGCAGCAGATGAAGCAGGAGGCGATAGAGCTGCAGAGGATGAAAGAGGTGAGCAACTATGCGAACAGGGGAGGATGTGCGGCTACCAACTCCGTTTCTTCATTCCTCCTCTGTCTTGCTACATCACATCAATGAATGTCTCTGCGTGTTCCTCCATTCCTCCCCATGCAATTTGTTCTTTTGTGGGGCAGGCGCTGAAGCAAGCCGTTTCGCAGCCCCTCAGGCCCACCAACCTGCGCTCACTCATCCCACACCCCGTGTGCCATTCCCTTCCCTCCCACTGCACCGCACTGCACCGCACTGCACCTGCCAATGTGTTGCCCTCCCATGAATGTGTTACCAGGCGCTGAAGCAAGCCGTTTCGCAGCCCCTCAGGCCCACCAACCTGCGCTCACTCATTGCTGCTGTGAGTCCGCCCACCCTGCTTTGCTACCTGCTCTGCACCCTGGCCTGCTGCTCTTTCGTTGCTCCTTGCCCAATGCCTCTCTCGCTGCTGCGAGCACTTCCACTCGCTACTTCCCACTTCCCAGGAATGGATCGACTTCCCACTTCCAATCCCCCAATACTATGCCCCAATCCCTAATCCTTTTTCGCATCCTATGCCCTTTCAGCTCGTCACCCCCCTCCATCCCTTGTGTGATGTGATTCCCCTCCCTCTATTCCCTGTGCCTTCTGGTTTCAACCTTGTCATCCCCTCCCCCGTCTCTCCAATCACACGTCAGTCCGGCATGACAACTGAGCTGGCCAATCAGCTGCGAGCAACCCCATCCGCTGCCGCCACGTCAGCAGCAGCAACCACCCCTGGGAACACCCAGCACCTGGCAAATCCCTTTGTCTCCTTGGCTACTGCTAGAGCAGGGAAGCAGTGGGGCGCAGTGGGGACGCAGGGAGGGGGGAAGCGAGATGGTGGGCGAGGGGGCAGGCATGGGGGAAGGGGAGGGTGGAGTGGTGGGGGGAGAGGAGGGGGAAGGGGGGGGGCATGGCAGCAGCAGAGAGGAGGTGGGGGAGGGAGGGGGAGGGGTGGTGGGGGCACTGGAGGGAGAGGAGGCAGGGGAAGGGGCAGGGATGGGGGGAGAGGAGGCCGGGCACTTGGCAGGGGGAGTGGTGGGGGAGGGGGAAGGGGAGGGGGAGCAGGGGGAGGGGGAGGGGGCGCAGGGGGAGGGGGAGCAAGGGGAGGGGGAGGAGGGGCAGGGAGGATGGCGGGAGTGGTGGGGCCTAAGCAAGCGGATGCTGTCACGGCACTGAAGCGGGCACGTGGAGGGAAAGTAGCCCGCAAGTGATTGCACCCTAAATTCTTTCTTTTGATTTTTGAACTAATATTTTCAGAGTTGCTGAGAAAAGTTCGGTATTTCCATTGAACTTTGCCCGTCGCTCTTGTAGAGAGTCACAGGGTTGACTCGAAGTCAAAGCCCTGCTGTGCTGTCAATGGTGAAGCGCGGGGCGGGGTTTCGGGTGATTGACTTTACCGACTGCCACGTCATGTCACTCTTCCCGCCAACCACCCCACCGACTTTTTCCTCGAGCATACCGATCGATATTTTATTTCGTTCCAATTTCCAAGCGAATTGCCAGCCAGCCATATTTCCCGTGCTAACAATTTTCTTGATCACACTATTTGTGTTTAGACTAGAGCAAAGCTTCTCGTGCTCCGGTATTATCGCCCTCTTCAATATTCCACGCAATGGCGTTAGTCTCTCTCCTTAGCCGCTTAAAAGCCATGGTTTCACCCGCGCGCACCGAGCCGCCATTCCCCCTGGAGCGCCTCCCCGACGACATACTCGCGCTCGTCCTCCGCTCGCTCGCGCAGACCTCCTTCCGCCACGCGCTCGTTTCCAAGCGCTGGCTCCGTCTTTCCGCGTCTGCGCTCTCCCACTTGACCGTTCAGCATCGCGGGTTCAAATCGAATGATGATTCTATATTTGAGACACATCCCTTTGAGGTCGACCGCAACGCGCAGCTTGCGTGGCTTCCGCTTCCGCACCTTCTTTCCGCGCTCCGCCGCTTCCCCGCCCTCACGCACGTGTCACTGGGCAGCTTTTCCATCTTATCCGCCGACGGCGACGCGCTCTTTCACTGTCTGGCCGCCACGTGTCCGCGCCTGCTCCATCTAACGGTGGAGCATCAGTTTGAAATGTCGGTTACTGTAGACGGCCTCGCGTCGCTCTTCCATGGATGTCGCAAGCTCAGAGAACTCTTGCTATTCACCACCAACGGCCTCCCGCATCTCCCGGCGTCCCTCTCGCTCCTAACAGATCTCCAAACCCTCCACGTATGCTCGCGTACTCGCTATGGCCACGACTCGTTACTGGAGCTCGTTTCGCCGCCCGAGAGCATCGGCGCGCTGCAGCAGCTGCGCGAGTTGGGGATCGGCGTGGGACTGAGTTTCCGCGGTCTCGGACTCGATCAGAGCGTGGGCCTTTTGCGTGGTACCCTTCGCACGCTGAGCATTACTAGTGGTGAACGCAATTCCAGAAACTATCACGGAGCTTCCTAACGCAATTGGCGACTTGGTTCGGCTGGAAACCCTAGAAATCAAACTGGATGGTCTAGAGAGCATTCCGGAATCCTTGCAACTGCTGACCGGGCTGAAAACCCTCTCGCTCCAATGCAGAAGTCTGCTATGCCTGCCCGAAAATGTTATGGCAGGGCTGACTCAGCTGCAGCATCTTTCCTTCAACCACTGTGATTCCCTCGAGATCCTCCCAGAAAGCATCTGCTTCCTCCCCCTCTCCTCCCTCTCCATCTCCTCCTCCTCCCTGACCTCCCTCCCACACCACATCGGCGCCTTGTCCCATCTGGAAACCCTAAATCTCCTCTTCCTTGATGAAATCCGGGCATTGCCCGAAAGCCTGGTAATTTACCCCGGTTGAAAACGCTCGATTTTTATCTGCCCGCGCTGGAGCATCTGCCCGATAAATTTTGTGAAGGCAGCCTGCGGGCATGCCTGGAAAAGCTGAGTCTGACGCGGTGCGAGAAGCTACAGGAGCTTCCTTCCGCACTGTACAAACTGACTCGTTTAGAATCACTCCATATCGAGTCATGCTCCCTTATAGAGTCCCTGAAACCGCTGACCCCTCCAAACCCCATTGAAGGATCCGGAAGTGAGTCGGAATCGTTGAGTCTGGCTGAAATTGTGATTACGGCTGTACTCTGCACTGCTGCGGTCTATGCCGCGATGCTGCTGATCTCCATACCGCTTCGCACCGTGCAAGAGATCATAGCACCGGCCTCCACCGCACTGGGCATCCGACCTTCGGTGATGCTTGTCCCTGCTGCCCTGTTCGCTTCTGCTGCTGCAAGAAGCGAGAACGTTGTCGCAATCGTTCTGTCGATGCTTCTTCTTGTGGTGGCTCTGTTGGTTTTTCTGGTGCCCACTGCGTGGTTTCACCATGCCATGCTGCTTGCTGCTGCACTGCTGGTCTCCTCCATTTTATATGCCGGTGCCCCTGCCCCTGCCACTGCCTCTGCCACTGCCACTGCCTCTGCCACTGCCACTGCCACTGCGTCTGCGTCTGCGTCTGCCTCTGCCTCTGCGTCTGCGTCTGCGTCTGCCTCTGCCTCTGCCCCTGTCTCTGCCTGTGTATCTATCCCTGTCTTCGACTCTGCAGCAAATACCACCGAACAACACCCAGACCTAGTTTCTACCTCTGCCTCTGCCTATGTATCGATCCCTCTCTTAGACTCCACACCTGATATCACCGAACAACACCTGGGCCTAGTATCCCTCACCGAACTAAAAGTTTCCTACTGCCCGCTCATCTCCTCCCTCCCGGAAACCTTCTCCTTCCCTGCCCTTCACACGCTCACCCTACACTCCCTGGGCAACCTGGAAAATCTCCTGGACCTATCCAGCAAGCAGCTACCCAAACTGCAACATCTGGATTTGGAAGGGGTGGGGGCCGATTCAGCCTTGTCTCTGTTTGACTGCATTCCCGGAGTCCGAGCAAAGAGGATGTGGCTTCTGCTGCATGTTAAACCTCTGTTTCTGCTTCTGAGGCTGCTGGATTTGCTGCTTCAGCTGGTTCTTATGTGGATATTTAATGGCTGCTCAGTGCTGCGGGAGGTCTGCACTTGGTCGGCTGGGCTTGCTCGGCGATCGTGCAGGCTTGCGTATGGGTGGTGTGCGGGGGAGGTGGAAGAGAGCAACCCGCTTGTTGTGAGTCGTGATGACTCGTGATGATTGTATGGTACATTGTACAGGTTTAGCATGCAGACGTGTGTGGTGTAGGGAGGTTTTAGATGGAAGCCTTCTTGTTACAACAACCCCTGTTGTGATCTATTGTGATTTATTCTCCTAATTTATGCTAGCCAAGCCAATCTTCGAAGGGGATTCTTTTCGTGAATGGATGACGAAGGTGGCAGCATGCCATAACACGGTGTACAAAAACGAGTCTCACTGTAGCGAGTACGATTCATGTGCTCCTCATTCATCCAAACGCACGCCTGTGTACACACCAAAACTCTCACAGGGATATATGCACATAAGCACTGCAAAGGGCTTGCACTGATATAATGGTGGCACACGTACAACTTTCACTCTAAAACATTCTCAAAAGTGACACAAGAGCAGCTTTTACTCTTTGAGAACTCTTCAAAGCGGCAAATAGCAGCTCAGTTGGAAGCCTTCAGGAGTACCAGTACCTTACCAACTGCAACCTCCAAGGTACTTGCAGAGAGCACCTAGTTTCGAGAGGCCTCAAAAATCTAAAGTACGTGAAGCCTCCAGGAGTACGGTACCAACTGCAACCTCCATGGCACCTACGGTACTACCTGCAGAGGTAACGTGCCCAAGGTGCCTCCACAGTACGGTATCCGCAGAGAAAGCGTGCAAGTGGGTCACTGCACGACAATAGGCGCTGCAGCAACTGTAGGGGAGGCCGCCACAGGCTTGGAAACAGGTGCAGAAGCAGCAGCAGAAGCTGTAGCAGCAGTAGTTGTACCAGCAGCAGCAGCAGCAGCAGCACTGTGAGAGGCGAGGCAGGAAGCCGACGTGTTGCAGAGCGTCTTTGAGTGCTCGCAGCACGAGAGCTACGTTGGCCAGACGGGCGTTGTTGCCCATTATGCCAATTCGCCACACCTGATAGGCGACAGGGGAGGAAAGGGTGGTGCAAAGCGTTTTTAAGTGCTCGCAGCACGAGAGCCACGTTGGGGAGGCGAGCGTTGTTGGCCATGATGCCAATGCGTTACACCTGAGAGGAGAGAGGGGGGTGAAGGAGAAGGAGGATGAAACATGTTGAAGTCCACTTGTCATTCGCCTCTCCTTGCTTTTCATTTGATCCTGATGCGCCACATGTCAGAGAAGCCAGAAGAAACACAGCTAGGCAACGTGGAAGGGCTTGCAGCGTGGCAAGAGATCACCATGTTTGGCAAGAAAGCCGTTTAGTCCCACTCTCACTAACTCACCACGACAACAGTGGGTCCCAGCCCCCCGGCAATCTCAAGGTTGTATTTCTCCATCAGGTAAGCCGTCACCAGCACCCACTACACCGCCTCACACTCGCACTGCACCGCCTCACACTCGCACCACAAACCCACTCAAGAACCTTCATATTCCCCCGCCCTCTCACTTTCTCCCACTCACCATGCCAACGGTGGGTCCCAGCCCTCCGGCAATCTCGAGGTTGTATTTCTCCATGAGGTAAGCCGTCACCTGCTCCCACTGCACCCCCTCACAATCTTACTACCATCCCCACTACCACCCCCATTCCCTCACACCCTCATCATTCTCCCACTCACCATGCCAACGGTGGGTCCCAGCCCTCCGGGCAATCTCGAGGTTGTATTTCTCCATGAGGTAGGCAGTCACCTGCGCCCACTGTACCGTCTCACACTCGCACTTCCACCTTCAATCATCTACAGACCCCCTCACTACCAACCCCATTCCCTCACTCCCTCGCTCTCCCACTCACCATGCCAACGGTGGGTCCCAGCCCTCCGGCAATCTCGAGGTTGTATTTCTCCATGAGGTAAGCCGTCACCTGCGCCCACTGCACCCCTTCGGGCACCTTGATGGTTGTCACGGTGGGCAGGCGGATAGAGGGGTCCTTCACGAACAGCTCTAGCCCCAGCTGGGGGTGGGGAAGGAGGGGTGGAGGAGGAGGAGGAGGAGGGGGGGGGGGGGGGGGGGGGGGGGGGGGGGGAGGTTGAGATCCAACTCATTGAGCAGCGAGGAAAGATGGCGAGGGAGTAGTTGAAGGAGAATATGGAGAAAATGGTTAACAATACAAAAGCACCACCAGCTTTTGAGGCGCCTCAGAATACAAGCCAATGTGGCGGCGAGGAAAAGGCGCAAAAGGGTGGTTCAAGAGTGGTTCAAGGAGAAGATGAGGACACTGTGGCTCCAGCACCAGAGTAAAGCTACGTTGAAATCACTTTTAAGAATTCTCAAAAGTGATCTCATTCCAATCTCCCTTGCCCGTCTCCTTGACACCACCAAGCACACAGAGCCTGTCGGCCAAAGGATCGTGGTGCGGGCGAAACACACACACACACACACACACACATACACACACACATACACACACACACAAACATACAGAAACACTTGCACACACACACACCACCACCACCTCCACCACCACCACCAATACCTCGGAACTACCATCAGTACAAGCAAGGCTGCTTGCCCCTTTCTCCCTTGCTCACCTCCTCAATTCCAGCACAGAGCCTATCAGCCAGGGAGCGGTGGCGGTGCCACACGCTCTCTAACCCTTCGTCCACCACCAAAGCTAGCGCCTCCCTGATGGCCATGATGTTGCTGCCAATCGCTGCATTGAGACCACCAAACACAATGGGGGGAACCAGCAAGTCAGAGGTGAGGCTCACATTTTTAGGTACCAGTGACTATACACTGGTGTTGGCAGTTGGTGCTTCAAGATCAAATGCGGTGGAGGGCAGAACAGCGAACTACGAGGTTAGATTAGATTCAATAATGCTGGTGTAGTGTTCATACTTACATGTGTGATGGTACACGTGTGGCTTGCCATCGACGCCCCAGAAAGCTCCAGCCTGTCGTATAACGAGTACGCAAATATGAGTATACGGCAAAAGTCCTATGCACGTGTAATTGCATCCATGTCGCAACAAGGCAATTGGGGTTCTATGAAATAACAAAAAAGCATGGACAATTAAGCAGAATATATTACCACGTTCATGTCGAAGTAATACGTCTGGATCTGGTGTGCCTTGCTTTTGAGCTTCTGTCTTGCACGCTCATTCATGGAGAATGGCGATGGTGATACAAGCGATGACAAGCACTTCTGAGACCTGAAACATTCAGAAACACGACTCATATATGAGGTGAAGTGGAAGATGCAATTCTGAAATATAGACAAAAGCTCCCATTACAACAGTGTACCACGTACCCGCTGTAGCACACATCGATATCCCACTCGTCCATCAGCACAGGCACTCCTCCCACCGTGCAAATCGCATCGACCACCAGCAGTGCACCTGATGGCGCGGGAGGGGAACACCGCAGGAGAACGAGGGCAAGAAATTTCCGCATTCAGCATTGCCGCGGAGACATGCGCGGAGACACGCGCGGAAACATGCGGGGAAGAGTATCCGCTGCAGCTGCAAATTTGTTCAGAAAGAACTGGAGGCGAGAATCATTTGACTGCCTACTACTTCGGGGTGTGGTTCGGGGGAAACAGGAACCACAATAGCCTACTTTCGAAATTCCTAATTTATCGCAAAACCTTCATCAAGGAGACTTCGCCGTGGACTCCAGGCCGATTCTCGAAGCAGCATTAGATCGAGCCGCAACTCTAGATGTTAAAAGCGACAACGCGCACATGCTCGATTCGCGGTGCACCTCGAACACCGCCTTTCGCGCCCGGCATTCTCGTTAGAATTGATCTCGTTACGCGAGAACCTCCCATACTACGCGAGGAGAAGAGACACCTCACCGTGCTTGTGCCAGAGGTCTCCTATAATCCTTCAAGAGGCTGCAGCGTCCCCGTGCTTGACTCGCCGTGCACCACAAACACCGCCGCGACTCCCAAACCTTCAAACCTCCCGTTACAAGCAAACGCATTACAGACTGACTCGTTTCAAGCGCATCCCCTTACCGTGCTTATGGCAGAGGTCCCCCAACCCCTCCAGAGGCTGCAGCGTCCCTGTGCTTGACTCGCCGTGCACCACAAACACCGCCGCTACTCCCGCCGGGTTCGCCTCGAGCGCGCGCGCGAAGTCGTCGAGAGTGAACACCTCCCCCAGAGGCGCCTGAATCGTTCGCACGTCGCCGCCGTGTCGCCGCGCGAGCAGCGCCATTCGGTCGCCCCACATGCCGTTCACCGCAACCAACACGACGTCGCCGGGAGCCACGACCTGAGGTGTGACAGTAGCGGGAGGAGAAACGCAGGGAGGAGCCGTTAGCGAGGGTCATAGTCAAGAGTTGAGGAGAATTCACGAGGATTGACGAGAGTTTGCGAAAAATCGTGAACATTGACAAGAGTTGACTCACGGCGTTCACAGCAGCTTCCATGGCGGCGTGACCCGAGCCGCTGACGACCCCCCAATCCCCTCAGCCCCACCCCGCCCCTCCGCCCAAGCACCCAAGAGAGGAGTTTGCGACTCACGGCGTTCACAGCAGCTTCCATGGCGGCGTGACCCGAGCCGCTGACGCCGAGCGTGAAGCGGTTGCGCGTCTGAAAGACGTATTTGAGCCACTCGCGCACGTCATCGACCGCACCGAGCAGCGCAGGGTGCATCTGTACGCGATACAAGCAGGCGGGCGCCATGGTTGGGCGATAAGGGTGAAAGAAGGGATATGGACGTGATTCAGGCAGGGGGTTCAATGGTGCATCTGTACGCCATACAAGCAGGCGGGACAGAAGAATGTATCACAAGGATGTACCGTGGGTGACGGACGAGGGTGAATGGTGGAGGTGAGGAGCGTTAGTGGATAAGAATGTGTCTCAAGGAGCATCAAAGCTTACAAATGAAGCAAGTCCTAAGCATGGACATGCCAGGGCCTGACACCTAGCATGGAAATGCTTACATGGCCGACAAGGGGCGAACCAGCAGCAGCGAGGACGCGTGGGTGGGGAGACGATGGGCCAGGACCTGTGGAGGGCAAGGTTGATGGGGGGAAGGGGGGGGGGGGGGGGGGTAAGAGAGAGTAGGCATTTTTTACTTTACTAAATTTGGCGAACCAGCAACAGGGAGGACACGTGGAAGGAGAGACGATGGGCCAGGACCTGTTGATTGATGAGGAAGGGGGTAAGAGAGAGGAGGCATTTTTACTTGACTGGAAAATTGGCGAACCAACAGCAGGGAGGACATGTGGATGGGGAGACGATGGGCCAAGACCTGTGGAGGGGTAAGGTTGATGAGGGAGGGGGTAAGAGAGAGTAGGCAGAACGGTGTGAGGTGAGAAGGATGAGAGACGCATGTGACGCATTCAGAGCGGGCTTGGTGAGTGGTAATCTGAATGTGAGACGCGTGCTCGCTCGTAAGCAGGGCATTTGGGAACGTGGGAGTAAGTGGTGACGTTAGAGTCGACTCAACACTCACTCGTGAGCAGTAATTCACTCACTCGCATGCTTTCACTCCTTCATGAGCACTCATTCACTCATTCGTAAAAACTCACTCATATGCGTAAGCACTCACCCACTCATTCCCACTCACTCATTCATGAGCACTCACCCACTCATTTAAAAGCACTCACTCACTCACTCGTGAGCACTCACTCACTCACTGACCCTCAGTACTCACACGTGAAGAAAAGCAACTCACTCATGAGCAGGAGGTTGGGGAGCGTCAGAGGCGTGGTGGAGATGCTTGGCCTCTCAACCCTCGTCGAAGCGGCCGTTGGGGAAGCAACCAGAGGAGCCAAAGGAGCCATGGCGATGGCAGCGGAAGCTGGGTTCTTGAGGTGTCTGAAGAGGTCTCAAGACGAAGCTGAGTGCAGCGCAGCGCGAGGGCCACCCAACACAAGAGGCAACAGCGCGAGATAGCGTCAGCTAAATCCACGTCTGAAGCGAGTAAAACGAATCTTGAACCAGTCTATTTACAATATTCACAGCCCAGTGGGGGTAGCGTAGGCAGAATCCAGAGACGCGAAGTCGCGGAGGAGGAGCAGCGTCAAGGAGACCCAGCAGGAAACGAAGCGGGATGCTACCAGCGGTACGCCTTGACGGACAGGCAATCGGCTGGAAAGTTGCGGAGTGCAACGCGAAGCTGTGAGGGAAAGCTCCGGAATTCGAAGCCACTCGTCGGAAGCGAGTGAACGCGAAGCTGAGATGGTGAGGTGGTGGAATTGCAACCGTGTTGGCAATTGTGGGGATTACTCTGCTGCGTCGAGCTGACTAAGCTACGGCGATCTTGATTGAATGCGAGATGCTTGAGATGCGACGAATCTATCCCCCGACCGAACGAGTACGGAGGTTTGTGTGAGGGGACGGAGACGATTGTTTTTGGGAAGATTGAATCAGACGCTAAGTGCTGACGGCGTTGACTGAGGGCTGTTCTGGTAGGCAGTTTGTTCTACGTCGTCAGCAGTGCCGCTAAAATGGTCGAATTTGGCGGCGCGTGGGTGTCTTCTTCATGTGTGAAGGCACCCGAGGGAGGCTATTGGCAGCAGGGGAGTTAGTGAGCGGCGTTCTACGGTCCCGAGTGATGGATGACGTCAGCGAATTATGTACAGCTGAGTCATATCTGGTTGACGTCAGCGAAGTATGTACAGCGTCAAGAGTCTGATTCTGGCACGCGCTGATCGATCGAGAGCTAAGACGCGCTGGCACTGGGTGCGTTGCGTGCCACTGGCAGCAAACGTCGGAGGAAGTTAAGCACAGTATATACAAAGCAGAGCACGTGTCAGCAGGAGAACGTGGAGTTTTTTCTGCTGGGAGTTTGAAGGGAAGTTGCGGTCGAAGTTATCGAGGTGGTTGTTGAAATGAGAGATGGAATTGCTGCACAGCTCAGTTGTACTTCGTCAGCTTGGAAGGCCCTCGCTTTATATACTTTCTGACTTGGACCCAACGAGTCTTCGGTCGGTTCGCGTCGCGTGTAATAGGAAGCACTCGTTCCCGCGCAATGATTTGAAAGTTCGAGTCGCGCCCTCGGATCCAGGAGCTCTGATTTGTTGAATCCCTTTCCGCGCAGTCACCTAGATTGTCGGTTGGAGCAAAGAATGTGGTCCGCGTTTGATGCACGGAACAGGTCAGCACGAGAGAGGACAGCTATTCCCGAGACTTGGGCTTCTAGAGCCTGTATTTCCAAGGTCTGAGCTCCCAAGGTTCGTGTGACTTCTTCAGCTGTGAGTTTCCGAGGTTGGAGCTTTGAGGTTGAAGTGAGGATAGAAACAGCCCCCCTAACCTCTTCGACTCGTCTAGTTTGGTGGAAGAAGAAATCTGGGAGGATGCAATGTTTCCAATGGGGACGAAATCGACTGGACGCGCGACTCGGACCAGAAGCTTGATTCGCGACGAGAGCAATGGCGTGATTCGTTGCGAGCAGGGACTAGCGAAGAAGATGTACGTCGTTGCAAATGGCAAAAATCGCTGGACGTTTCGCATGATTGGTTTCTGTGCTGACACGCCCATGCCCTGGCAAGGCAAGCAGCAATGTCACTGGAATGGAAACTTGCGTGGCCCGTGCGCGGGCCAGCTGGGAGAAGCAAATAAGCACAAAATGGTTACGACTCCGATTGTTGACAACTCGTTAATCTTTATAAAAATGACAGAAATATTGGTTTTACATAAACATACGTCACTGGGAAAAGCCAGCTTACTAAAGCAGGCTCATATAGTTGGAAAAAAAGCAAATAAGCACAAAATGGTTACGACTCCACATTGTTGACAACTCGTTAATCTTTGTAAAAATGACATAAATACTGGTTGTACATAAACATACGTCAATGGGAAAAGCCAGGTTACTGAGCAGGCTCATATCATGGTGGTTACAAATGCACCAAGTACCATACTACCTAAGCAGTCGCCTTCTTGGGAGTGAACCCTGCATGCTCAAGCGCATCCTTCAGGGCCTCCAGAAGAAGTGCTACATTAGCAGGGCGGGCATTGTTCCCCATGAGACCAATTCGCCACACCTGGTTACCACAATGACAGAAACACAAGAAGGTGATGTCAGATCAACCAACCATTGACACAGTTCGCAGTTCACTCCAGCAATCTATGATGTCGTTGCAGTGATTTTTTAACACAACACAACACAAATCCAACACATGCGGTACCTTGCCAACTGTGGGACCAAGTCCTCCAGCTATTTCCAAGTTGAACTTCGACATAAGATGGCCTGCAATGGCACATGGGACAGGCAGGCAAAACAGCGTGACCACGTTTTCCAACTGAAGAAGCAATAGTGTGGCTCTTCTATCTAGGAACCAAGGCTCAAGAGGCGATTTCCCAGGGAAAGTGTCTCACACTCACCTGTGACTTTAGTCCACTCCACTCCTTCAGGCACCTTCACTGTTGTCACGGTGGGCAGGCGAGAATCGTGGTCCTCCACAAATAGCTCCAGTCCCAGCTGAGAGGGTAGCAGAGGACAGAGGAGAGAAGAGAAAAGGGAAGCGAGAAAGAGAGGAGGGAAGCAACAAGGGAAGGCGAGGAGAATGGTAGGTGGGCAGGCGAGAATCGTGGTCCTCCACAAACAGCTCCAGTCCCAGCTGAGAGAGGGGCAGGGGACAGAGGAGGGGAGACAAAAGGGAAGAGAGAAGAAAGGTAGGTGGGCAGGCAGGAATCGTGATACTTTATTAACAGCTCTAGTCCCAACTGAGAGGGAGGTAGAGGATAGAGGAGAGAAGCAAACATGGGAGAGAGAAAGTCCGCTGGTATTCCCCAGCTTACCACACGCCCAACGAACAGTCAAAACTAGAAATGATAGTCACGTAGCCCTTTGCCCATGCAGCGAGCCATCTCAACCCTGATGGGCCCCTCACCTCTTGCAACCCTGCCCACAGCAGCTCCGCCTGGCTGCGATGGCGCTGCCACACATTCTCCAGACCCTGTCATGCAAAACAGAAAAGAGGAGAGGCGTTCACAGTCTTGATGTCCCAACGCCCCTGTGTAGTGCTTCCCCTGGCCTCACTCATACAAGAAGGACAGAGATTCTTTAGAGGAAAGCAGACAGCGAGAAAATCTCGAGAAACATTGTACCACACCCGCCGTCTACCAGAACAGCACGCCAGCAAGTCCAAAGTGATCTGTTTGTTCGCACCTCGCCCCTTCTTGAGTCGACTCAAAATCAGCCCGCCAGCCAGTCAGAAGTGATCTGTTCGCTCGTACCCCACCCCTTCTGTTCGCAGTACAGAACGGAATGGCTACTTTTGAGGCGACTTTTGAGGATCCTCAAAACCCGCCAGCCAGTCAAAAGTGATCTGTTCGCTCGTACCCCACCCCTTCTGTTCGCAGCACAAGATGGAATGGAATGGCTTGGCAGCGCAGGCTAGCCAAGCAATGGCAACTCACCTCCTCTGCCAGCATCGCGAGTGCCTCCATAGTTTTGAGGCGCCTCAAAACGGAATGGCTTGGCAGGCTAGCCAGGCAATGGCAACTCACCTCCTCTGCCAGCATCGCGAGTGCCTCCCTAGTTTTGAGGTGCCTCAAACGGAATGGCTTGGCAGGCTAGCCAAGCAATGGCAACTCACCTCCTCTGCCAGCATCGCGAGTGCCTCCCTAGTTTTGAGGCGCCTCAAACGGAATGGCTTGGCAGGCTAGCCAGGCAATGGCAACTCACCTCCTCTGCCAGCATCGCGAGTGCCTCACTAGTTTTGAGGCGCCTCAAAACGGAATGGCTTGGCAGGCTAGCCAGGCAATGGCAACTCACCTCCTCTGCCAGCATCGCGAGTGCCTCCCTAGTTTTGAGGTGCCTCAAACGGAATGGCTTGGCAGGCTAGCCAGGCAATGGCAACTCACCTCCTCTGCCAGCATCGCGAGTGCCTCCCTAGTTTTGAGGCGCCTCAAAACGGAATGGCTTGGCAGGCTAGCCAGGCAATGGCAACTCACCTCCTCTGCCAGCATCGCGAGTGCCTCCCTAGTTTTGAGGCGCCTCAAAACGGAATGGCTTGGCAGGCTAGCCAGGCAATGGCAACTCACCTCCTCTGCCAGCATCGCGAGTGCCTCCCTAGTTTTGAGGCGCCTCAAAACGGAATGGCTTGGCAGGCTAGCCAGGCAATGGCAACTCACCTCCTCTGCCAGCATCGCGAGTGCCTCCCTCATGGCGTTCACGTTGGTCACCAGGCCTGGCGAGAAGGAATGATAGGCCGGGGGCGAGGGGGAGGAAGGGGTGGGAGGGAGGGGGAGGGGAAGGAAGGGGTGGGAGGGAGGGGGAGGGGAAGGAAGGGGTGGGAGGGGAAGGAATCGCATTTAAACACAGGCCTTGTCTCAACGAGTTGGTTGCCCAAATAAAATAATTGAAACTGCCAACAACCAGCAACCAACAACAACCAAGAACCAGCATAAGAGGGTAGAGGGGAATGGAGATGGGAAGAGCACCGGATTTCTATGGTAGGCAGGGAATAAGTTAAAACAAGAGGAGGGCCGCACGGCCGGGAGGGAAAAGAGAGGAAGCCCTCCCCAACACCCCATCCCATGCCTCCACACCCTTCCCCATCTCTCTCCACTCCACATTCCTTCCCACTACCCTTTCCACTCGTTTCTCTTATCCAAGACTCACAGGTTTAGAGCGGTTGGCGAGCTTTGCACGGGTTCTCTCGCTGAGAGAGAGAGGCGAGGGGGCGACGGGCGAAGAGAGGCACTTGTGCGTCTTCCACATCTCAATACTCCCTTTCCGTTCCAGTCGCTCCCCTTCTTCCAGACTCACAGGTGTGGAGCGGTTGGCGAGCTTTGTACGGGCCCTCTCGCTGAGAGAGAGAGGCGAGGGGGCGACGGGCGCAGAGAGGCACTTGTGCGTCTTCCACATCTCAATACTCCCTTTCCGTTCCAGTCGCTCCCCTTATTCCAGACTCACAGGTGTGGAGCGGTTGGCGAGCTTTGCACGGGCCCTCTCGCTGAGAGAGAGGGGCGAGGGGGCGACGGGCGCTGACAGGCACTTCTGCGATCCGCTGTAAATGACGTCCACGCCCCACGCGTCCACGTGCAGAGGCACCCCTCCCAGCGTGCACACAGCATCCACGAATAGAAGTGCGCCTGGGAGGACGGGGGACAGGCAGATGTGCGGGAGGGAAATGGGGGCAGAGTCACCGCTGCATATGACGTCCACGCCCCACGCGTCCACGTGCAGAGGCAGCCCTCCCAGCGTGCACACAGCGTCTACAAACAGCAGCGCGCCTGGGATAGGGGAAGGGGCAAACGGGAGGGACATGTGTGTGGTGTGGAGACGAAGGGTAAGGGCAGAGTGGTGCGAAGAGGCACTTCTGGGAGCCGCTGCATATGACGTCCACGCCCCACGCGTCCACGTGCAGAGGCACCCCTCCCAGCGTGCACACAGCGTCTACAAACAGCAGCGCGCCTGGGATAGGGGAAGGGGCAAACGGGAGGGACATGTGTGTGGTGTGGAGACGAAGGGTAAGGGCAGAGTGGTGCGAAGAGGCACTTCTGGGAGCCGCTGCATATGACGTCCACGCCCCACGCGTCCACGTGCAGAGGCACCCCTCCCAGCGTGCACACAGCGTCTACAAACAGCAGCGCGCCTGGGATAGGGGAAGGGGCAAACGGGAGGGACATGTGTGTGGTGTGGAGACGAAGGGTAAGGGCAGAGTGGTGCGAAGAGGCACTTCTGGGAGCCGCTGCATATGACGTCCACGCCCCACGCGTCCACGTGCAGAGGCACCCCTCCCAGCGTGCACACAGCGTCTACAAACAGCAGCGCGCCTGGGATAGGGGAAGGGGCAAACGGGAGGGACATGTGTGTGGTGTGGAGACGAAGGGTAAGGGCAGAGTGGTGCGAAGAGGCACTTCTGGGAGCCGCTGTAAATGACGTCCACGCCCCACGCGTCCACGTGCAGAGGCACCCCTCCCAGCGTGCACACAGCGTCCACGAACAGCAGCACCCGTGGGAGAGGGGAAGGGACACATACATGGGAGGGTGTATGAGGGACATGTGGCCAGGGTTATAGAGGGAAATGTGGACAAGGAACGCTGTAAAAAACATCCGACATCCTCGTTACGCCCGAATGATAAAAGCAAGCGCCTCACCGTGCTTGTGGCAGAGTGTTTTTGAGACGTCTCAAAAACACTCTTTTTATTTTCACTTCACGTGGCTCACCGTGCATCCCCTCACCGTGAATCCCCTCACCGTGCATCCCCTCACCGTGCATCCTCTCACCGTGCATCCCCTCACCGTGCATCCTCTCACCGTGCATCCCCTCACCGTGCTTGTGGCAGAGCTCTCCCAACCCTTCCAGAGGCTGCAGCGTCCCCGTGCTCGACTCCCCATGCACCACAAACACCACCTTCACGCCTGGGTTATCCGCCAGAGCCTTCTCCACGTCAGCAACAGAGAACACCTTCCCCGGTGCTGCCTCCATCTTCCGGACGTCAGCGCCGTACCTAGCTGCCAGGATCGTCATGCGCTCGCCCCAGATGCCGTTCACTCCCACCAGCACCACATCGCCAGGCTCCACCACCTAACACAGGGGAGAGAGAGAGGTAGAGGGACAAGTAGAAAGAGAGAGAGAGAGAGAGAGAGAGAGAGAGAGAGAGAGAGAGAGAGAGAGAGAGAGAGAGAGAGAGAGAGAGAGAGAGAGAGAGAGAGAGAGAGAGAGAGAGAGAGAGAGAGAGAGAGAGAGAGAGAGATGACTTTTGAGGCGCCTCAAGAACCCAGCTGCTAGGACCGTCATGCGCTCACCCCAGCTGGCATGGGAACCAAACGCGAGTGAAAGAAAAGCACCTTCGTTTTTTACTGAAACTGAAGGGACTTCCTGTCCTCTCATTGTTCTTATAGTTTTCTTTACAGAACCCAAACCAGCATGTGCTACCTCTCATGATGCATCTGCCGTGAAGCCCCCTCGAACCCCCTCCAAACCCCCCCAACCCGCCAGGGCTCCCCCAAGCCCCTCCCAACCCCCCCCAGCCCATTCAAGCGTCCCTTGAACCCCACCAAACACCCGAGAAATAAAGTAGCGACTCACAATGGCCCATTCAGCTCTCATGTCCGCCTCCCTCCCTCCCCTCTTCACCGCCACTTTCACCACCACGGCCCCCAAGGCCCCCAAACAAAAAGTCAAAGCGATTTTACTCACAGAGGCAACGGCAGCCTCCATGGCGGCATGGCCGGAGCCGCTGAGGGCGATGGTGAACGGATTCTGCGACTGGAAGGAGTACTGCAACTACGCCTTCAAGCATTCACCTTCCCTCCTTAGGGATCCCTAGTTCCTCTGAGCCCCCCCTAGCCCCCACCCAGCCCCCCTGAGTCCCCCCCGGCCAGCAACCAGCCCCCCTGAGTCCCCCCCAGCCCGCTCGAGGTTTTCCCAGCCCTTCGAACCTTCCCCAAGCGCCAAGAGAGGAGTGCGCGACTCACAGAGGCGACGGCAGCCTCCATGGCGGCGTGGCCGGAGCCGCTGACGGCAATGGTGAACGGGTTCTGCGTCTGGAAGGTGTACTGCAGCCACGCCTTCACCTCGTCCATTACGGTAAGGAACTCCGGGTGCATCTGTGACGGGGGGTTGGGGATGGATGACGGCGATGCGATTTCGTACTGATTCAGCCGCTGAAGCGAGTATTGCAGCCAAGACTTCACTTCGTCCATGACCTTAGCCATGAAGAGCAGGTGCCAATGGAGGTCTGTGCAACGTGAGAAGTAAGAACCGATAGTGTTATAACGGGAAACGACGGTTGAAGGTGTCGCAGAAGGAAAAATTACTCACGTGGCCGACGAGAGGCAGGGATGCGGCGGCAAGGACTCGAGGGTGCGGAGTTGCCGGGCCAGGACCTGAAGGTTGAAAACACAATTCACCCCACGCCATGTACAAAATTCACGCACAGATTATGATCCCAAACCTCGGAGCAATGTCATCCAGGAACGCCATTGAGGAATTTACGTTGCTGTGGACTAATCGTCAAATTTGACGCCATTTCATCGGCAAAAAAACATGAGGAAAACATTCGCAAGGTTCCTCCACTGACTCCAATTTCCCGAATGCTCGTGTTTTTAGCATGTACAAATGCTTCGGATAGGCGTACCCATGAGAATCCTATTCGGAAGGCTTAGCGGCGTCGTCGATAGCGCGGGCTTGCTGACTTTAAGCTCTGCCATGGCTGCCAACTCCGCAGTGGTCACAAAAGAATCTGAAGCGGCACTGTCCTGACGTATCTGTGCCTGCGCGACACCTACGTAAAGCGCAGAGATCGAAACCCAGGCAACCGAGAGTACAAAAGGGAGGAGAATTGCCAGGGAGCTACACGCAATGGCAAGAAATTGGCGTCGAAAGCCGGCTAAATGTTGCCTGATTCCGCTTCTGGAGCTGCACCTTCCGGATAATGAATCAGCCATGGTTGATTCTAAAATAGTAAATTCATGGATTGAGCCGTCCTCACACAATCTCACAGAAACATTGTCGAAATCTGTGGTATGTGGACCAGTGGTCCCCACAGAAAGATTTTTGCCGCGTGAGCATGATGTGGCGTCAGTCATTTCAAACCCAAAGGGGGGAAGCTCGGAAACTGCGACCTCAGTAAATCGACCACGTGGCTAACCACGTGGAGTTCATGAAGCAGGTTCATGATTATACTTAGAACACCCTGTACCTTTATAATTTTGTCTCAAACTAAGTTTACCGTATGTTGCCCATATCTGACTGAGCTGAGCACATGAATTTCAAACACTGCTAGAGTTCAATATTTGATTGCTTGTGCAGTTTTGATGGCTATGGAAGGCAATGCGATTGATTATTACCAAACCAAGATTCACAAAGCAGAATTTCATTAGCTTACGCCAAGAAATGGGTACTTGGAAAGCAGGCTGAACAGCAAGCACAGCATAGACAGGTGGAAAGAACTTATGTACACTAAAAGAGAGTCCTGCAAAAACTGTTGCGCCTGGAAGGCAAGTTGGCAGGAGCAGCTGAGCACCCATGACTAGCGTAGGAGATGGTGACGTGGCCCCCTTGGCCTCAAGGGCGTCTTGGAGGGGCTGACCCTGGAAACAATGGAGGAATGGCCTTGGTTAGGAAGCTTTCACGAGAAAACTGCTGCAGCTAAGTACAGTAGATAGTTCAGCTCCGTACCTTATTGGCAGGCTACCCAATATAGCTCCACTGCAATTCAGAGCCGCCATTGCACTCTCAGCCTGCAAATAGGCGCTAGTGATGTTAGAAGACTGCAGACAACGCAAGGACTCTGGAATCTTACAGCACCAAAGGGACAATGCTTGACCCCTTAGGCAAGAAGAAAAGCTTACCATCACAAACTCCACAAAGGCAATCCTGGTGGGGTGTTGGGAGTCTCCAAGCAACCGAAGACGAGAAACCTGTTGATGAAAAGATGAGCGAAAATTTAGGAAAGCGAAATTACAAAATCTGGAGGTAACAACTCCATCATAGCTTGCACACATACCTCTCCACAGAGTGACTCAAAGAAAAGCTTCACATCAGATTGAGCAACCTGCAAAAACATAAGGCCATCAGTCACTGTGACTCATGGCATACACCCTGAACATGGAAAACGTTGAAAGTACAGCTCACCTTCTTATCAATGTTTGTACAATAGATTGTGCGAGCACACATCTCCTTCTCGCCCTGGCTCTGAACATTGCAAGGAGAGACAAATGATTAACATCTCTGAGCACCGGGCCGAACAAACTCCGCAAAGGAAGAAACGAGCTGTCTTGCTTGTACCTTGGGTAGATAGTTGGGGTTGACTGGTAGAATGGCAGTCTTAGAAGGTAAGACACGAAGTGGATAGTAACCCAGCATGGTTCCTGCTACAGTCAGGGCCTTTTTTGCTCCCTCTGCAGCATGAAGGCCACATGCAATGCAACGTCTAGTAGCGTTAAAAAAGGTTTCGAGGGGTTAGCACTCGAATCAAACATACTAGAGCATGACTTACCTTCGTTTGTGAATTCCACAAAAGCAAATCGAAGGATAGAATTGGGGTCTCCACAGATTCGGCAGTCGACGACCTGCGACAGATTGGAGTAGAAACAAAAGCGTATTAGTTGAAATCAATAATGCTTGGATGATGAACGAAGAAAAACAAGAGTGTTATACCTGACCGCAAGACAAGAAAAGTGTGGCAAGTTGTTCTTCTGTAACCTGCATAGGTAAGAGGATGACAAAAGACGACCAAGGTTACCGAGAACGGTCTGTTGGAAGGAATCACGTGATACCACACAAAAATTACAGCTGAACAAAACGAGTCATGTTCCCCTTGAAAAATGAATGGTGTCAATACCTGCTGATCAATGTCAGAGACATAAACGGTCCTCTTGATGGATACCTCGGCGGAAATTTGTGACGTTCTAGGCTGTCGTCGCAAACGTTCTGCGCAAGCAGGAACCTTCTGCAGCTGCAAAGCATGACAGAGAATGATTTCAGATTCAATGGTCCAGTTATCCAAAAGTTGAGACGAGACGAGACGGTTCAGGAAAATGAGATTCACCTTCTTCATGGAATTCCTCTTCGAAGAAGCGAATCTGGATGGAATGGTCCGAACAATAGCAGTCGGCCTGTGCTGCACTGCCGATGGGACATACTCCTCCGCGTTTGGATTGAGGCGCTGTAGCATTGCCTCAATGTCCACCATGTTCTGCTGATTGGCGTCCGACTGAAGTTCTGAAGAAGCGTTTTGACGCGAATCACCGAAATTGGTGATCGCGCCAAGGTATGGCTGGTGGAGTACGGCAGCATAAGCACTCAATGCGTGATACTGCTGATAGAGGGATGCGATCTGTTCTGCAGAGTAACCCTGGCAGGACTGCATAAAAGATAGTGCGTTCTGATCAGATAATGCCGACGGGTCGACGAACCACACAGTATGAGGACTGTACATCATCTGAGAAACATCAATTTGCTGCTGATATAGGATTATGTCGCTCCCGGCGGAGTCACTGTCACTGAGAGTGGCACTTTCCTCACTGCAGACACTTGAAGCCTGATGATCATCATGAACCTCTTGAGCCGTCTCGACCTCAGCCATTGTCATCACAAGGTCAGCGGTGAGGAGCGTACTGCTTTGACGTCCGTGAGAAGGTACTCGAGGTACTACCGAGTGATACTTGAAGGTACCGTAGCTGGTCTGGCCAGTTATGAAATTCTATTAGTGGTGCTGATGGAGGAGCACCGCTGAATGCCAATTACCGTCTTTTCCCAGCAGTTATCAACATGGGGTGTGGTTGGAGGCAGAAGCCAGAAAGGCGCGCGAAGCGAATTACAGCCGACAGATACTGTCAGTGCGTCTCCGTCTCGTGCCATGAAATCCGTCGGTCTGTCGGAATTTCTGTATCTGCAAAATGCTCGATCCGCTAAGGGGCTTGATGAACGAGCAGTTTTCCCGTGACTTCATTGACGGAGACGCCTCGGGGAATTAATAATATGTTCCGTGGTTCCGTCAACTGACAGAATGATCAGCTTAGGTGATTCCCTCTGGCGGGCAATTGGCGGCCAGAGGTTCAATGCGGGCAATTGACAAAATGTCTCACGGACACAAGAGAAAGGGTAGGAAGGACGCTGATGGCCACCAGGCGAAGCTGGATGCGTCATGGTCAGGCTGACCAGACCATTCCTCCTCCCTCCCTTCCCCTGTCGTTCATCCATCTGGCTGAACATCCCTCCACCGTCCCCTGTCGCTGCGAAGGGCGACGTACGTACGTCAGGTAAGGTGTGGCCCGAACCGGACGAATCGTTCGGTTTGACAGCGGGAGGCAAAGCGCCCCAGCCAGGAGATCCACATTTCGCTGCGGCAGCTTGCCGTTATGCGTGGCGAAATGTACAGTTCCAGCCTAGGTTACGCCCCATCGGGAATGCACGAGGAGTTGTGCGAAAAGCGAAACCGCAAGGATGATACGTGTACCGCTTCTTTCTGACGGTCTGCACACTGTAACGAGATACTACCTCGAGTAGGGACTTGCAATGTTACAGAATTCGTCATGCATTCAAAACCATATGAAAACAATTGACGTTCAGCAAATATTGCAATTACCACCATACAACACCAGACCCTTCTTAGGGCGTGTCACCCTTGCTTGACTTTATCTTCAATTAAAACGGTTAATAAAGTTGCTGTTCGCATTACAGCTGTTTGTTTGCTTTACCAGCCCCTTACCAGCCGGAACATTCATACATGAGCTGTAAATTAACTAATGCGTGACCCGCCCTTACATACAATTTGTACAACGAACGAAGCAAATACTGACTCAATAACTGGAACATGTTACGGTAACTGCCACATCTCTTCCTAAGTCTCTTATGAAGATAATGGGACTGGATGTGGCTTCTAACAGGGAAAGAGGAGATGGTGGAGAGTCAATTTCCCTCAGGAAAGGTGGCTTCTAGCAGGGAAAGAGGAGATGGTGGAGAGTCAATTTCCCTCAGGAAGGGTGGCTTCTAGCAGGGAAAGAGGAGATGGTGGGGGTGAGGACGAGCGTGAGCAGCAGGAGCATCACAACCACAGGAACCAGCATTAGCTCCGCGGGTGGCGGGCCCACATCCGACAAGCAAGCGGGAAGCAGCACCAACACCACAGTCACCGCAGCCATTATCCCCACCACAGACTTGGCTGATGCCATATGGGACGTTTTAGCCAGCCTTGTCCCTGCAGACCCATTGTTATCTACTCCCGCGTGTGCTGCATCCTCGTCTGCCTCTGCCGCAGCGTTCAACAACGCCATAACCCTAGCAGCCTCTCTACTGCTTTCCGGACTTTGTGCAGTGAGATATCGTCCTTGTCCCGTCATGATGACAGCCTCCCTCTCCGCACCGGCGCAGGCTGCTTCCCTTCCATACCTGTTCCCGCCCCTCCACCAACCTTCCGTGTCGTTCGTCGCGTGGCCGCGCTCAGCCCCCGGATATACGTTCCCCATGCCGTTAAAATCCGTTCCCCGCGTCCCCGCGCCTTGCATTCCCCCTCCCGCCGCTCCAAAACGAAGGTCGGACGACGACCCAGTCTCTGCACCGGCTTTACTGCACCGCGCGCGGCTTTCGGCGGCGGCGGCGGCGGCTCTGGAACCGCTTCCGTCGTTATATTCTGAAGTGCGAAATGTGGCGTGGTTACCGTAGCTCCAGCGCTGCCTAGTACCCAAGCCGCTCGCGCGTCCGCTGCCGCCGCGCGAAGCGACATGGCTGTAGCTTCCGCCTCCGGCGGCAATTGCGCCGCTCTTGGCGCCGGGATGGCTGTAACGCTCGTAGCCGTACTCAATTTCAGCTGCGTATACACCTCCGTCACCGCCGCCGACGCGGTTCGTCCGCGGATCCCGCCGTTCCGCCGCAAGAGACGAAGGGAACCCTCCCTGCTGCTGACGACGCAAATCACGGTGCTGCTGAGCCAAGTAACTGCTGGTACTGCTCGGGCTTCCGTGACCGCTTCCGCTGCCGTAACTTTGGCCTCCGCCATCGGCGCTCCCGGCGCTGCTAGTAGTAGCTCGTTCCGCGTAAGATTGCGAGCTGAAATTGAGGCGGTCGGCGGAGTTTCCCGCCACGTGAACGCTTCCGTCACCGCTATTGCGGTCGAGAGACGCGGTAATGCTGTCCGGGGAGTGGCTGGTCAATTCTTCTGCTCGGTCGCGAGGAGTATATGACATTGTTTGCGGCGCAAGGCATACTACGTCTTCTTGATCTCGATGTCGATACATTGTGCTGTAATCTGAGGAACTAAAAAAAGGTCGAGGTTTCGAATGAGATGATCGACTTTCCGGATCTAAGGAGCAAGTTCCTTCAAATGTGTTTGACAGGGAAGATAATTATTGAAAGCGCTCTGTTCGTGACATCTGCGGAGAGTCACGTGGCGTGTGCTGCGTGTTTCTCAGCACAGTTTCGGTTGTACGCCATTACAGCAATATCAAGAGAATAAGGGAGTGAGGTGGGGGCGGAGATGCAGGTCCCTTCCTGGGCACCCTGCCATTTCAGGGGATTGGGGTGCGAGCCAACCGGCTCAGGACGGGTGGCGCGCAGAAATGTCCAAGTTGAAGGATATTTTACTAAAACACACAGAAACACACAGTTAGTATAAATGATTTCGTCATCTCTTCACTCTCGCGAATCCCTAACGTTATGAAGAGGATGTTTGTGTCTACAACCTGAACTGAGTGGAGATCGTCAAATGGTTCGCTGGGGATACATAGTAGGTTTCGTCACATGAGTACCATTTACTTTAAAACACCCTCGAATGGCTGGAAGGAACTGGCCAAAACAAGGCTCAGAGGCAAAATACGATCTAACAACCAGCAAAAGAGGTGGAAAGCCCGTGTGGGGTGTTTTCGTGGGGTTCGCCTCGGCCAGTGGTAACCGAATACAAATCCACCAGCTCAAAAGGAACAAGACAGGGTAGACTTCGAGGAGTTTCTCGATTTAGGACGCGTCACAATTGCAACACCGACCCTGTGTAGGTTCGGTGTTCACCATCTACAGTGAATTCGCCAGTTGGCGAATAATGCGTATCCCGATTTCGCACAACCATGACGCGAATATCGTGAACTTGCAGCTTGACGAGATTGCCCCGCTCGAAATGCCACATCGATCGTGCGATTGGCAGCGTGGGAAACGAAATCGCGCCACCGGTGCCAGCCACGATCGATCGCCGTCGCATACTGTCGGCCATTCTCGAAGTGGTAACAGAGCGACATCGCAAACTGTCGTTGGGCGACATCTGCGCTGTGCGACCGCGTCGTCACAACCCAGGCGAAAGTGAACGACGCGCCAGCGAAGCACGGCACCTGCTCTCGAAACTGGCTGTACAGTCGTGTCTCACTTGGCTCGGAGAAGCAGCCTAACACTGCTCATGCAGATTGGAAAACGATTTTCATACGCGCTGCACACATTTTCGGTGTTCGGTCCCCGATCCTCCCCGGTGTTGCAATTGTGACGCGTCCTTAGCAGAGGAATCCAGGTGGAGAACACAGCGTGGTGAGGCTCGTGTGGCGGGCAGGGCAAGGCTGCAGGAGTAGGACGAGCTGGGGACTGCACGAGGCAACACAGCTTCATCTCCCTCCGTCCATCCCGATTGGTGGAGCAACACACACGCAGCAGGTACACGCGGCAGTGCTGCAGCAGATGGCCGTTGGCTCTTGAACCACACCTGTTTCTCTCCCTGGCATCCCCGTGCCTCATCACGAGCTTCGTCCTGTCACAGCCGCGGAAATGCCATCCATGTGCTGGCAAGGAGAGGGAAGGTCGGGAAAACTGTTGGCTCGGTGTGGGCGGTGTCCTGCCTGGCTCACGAAAGTGCTGTGCTGGTCTGGTTCGGGCAGCACCACCGTCTGGTTCCTTCGGTTTGGTTGGCTAGCGTGTGCATCCGCTATCATTTTTTTGACAGCCTGCCGCCCTTATCTGAAGCTCAATTCGTTGTGGACGCCAGCGCAGCTCGTCAATCGTCGTGAGCACATGTCGGTCAGACGTCATCGTCCACGCAGTTCATTTCCGGGAACGTCATCTCATGCTCTTCAACATTCCAGCGCTGTTGTCACCATCTCATAGCAGAAGGGAACTTGTACACCCTTTTTCTCAATAGACTAGCATTTGTTATACAAATGATTACGCTTAGTGTAACCGCAACGGACCAACGAAGGTCCTATCACATGCGTTATACTAACAATTTGACCTAACGCGGTCAGTCAAGGTTTCAAATTTTATATAATGGTACTGTTGTTCTCAAAAAGGTTAGGACGGTTATTCAGCGTTAACGGTTTTTTACTGCCCAATGCTTGTTTCGTCACCTCGTGCGACTTTGCCCGCAACCGAGTTATCGCACCAGCCCGCTACGTCCAAACACTGTAGCCAGTGCTTCCGCTGGTGCGAATGCCGAGAATAAAGGTGTACTGCCCCGCAATGTCAACAACAAAGATGCCGGGTGCACAAGACCGACAAGAAAATTCTGGATGCCAGATGTCTTTGGCCTGTTGTCCAAATCAGAGATACGTTTCTCGATAGTGTACGGTGAGGCCGCGGCCCAGGGCCGAGGGATAAACGGGGAACTTGTCGAACAGCAAGCAACCCCCCAAATCAACGGGGGAACGTCGTTGACCATACCAGCGGTGTGATCCCTTTGCCCAGAAACTGGCAATAAAGTAATTATCCAGCTTTTCCCACTGGGGGCAGCGGATTTTTCTTTGCTGCTTGCCCAAGTATTGCAAGTCGGATCCTGAAATCTCGGTGCGTGCAGTATCGAATCCAGTGCAACAAGCAGTCGGCCTGGTTTGATTCCAGCTGTAGACATCGTGTTTACAAGAGTGTCGCAAGCAAGTGTGCCCAGTTTTTTTAGGTTCCCTGAAACTGTTATTATTAGGAAATTGGCCAAGGTCTTTCCTTTATTTGTACAGAGTTTATTTTTACAGCAGCACAGTTCTGTACAAACGGAATGGACTACAGTAGAAGTGTAGATTGCAGACTTCCCTTTCGCTCCGTGTTGGCAAGAAGCTTCTTGTGAAACTTTCCTGCTCGTGGATCCGGCCCAAGGGCAGGCCAAGGGCAGGCGTCACGCAGGGTACTGAGTACACTTGATTGCCATTTTTAGTAGCATGTTTCCCTGTGAATTTCCAGACATGAGGAAAGGTAACGTATCTTTGAACAGATAACATGCAGTTTACAGGAATTTTAGAGGTCGGGGGATGTAACATGTGTACAGATCCGTCCGGTATGGTACGGAACAGAAAGACCAGTTTACAACCCTGCTGCAGACCCATATGAGGAGAAGTTGTAGACCAAATAGTGTACGAAAGATGTATATAGATCCGCTTCCTTGATTTAATGCCCAAATGTACAGAGCTCATTTGTTAGTCCAGCAGTCCTTCAGGGGTCCACAAACAGTGCTGCCTAGCAAAATAATGTTGTCTGATTACTGACATAAGAGGGGGAGGGGAGGGGGGTTGTTATATTTGTTCTATCACGATCATGGAGGCCGGTCCGTCCTAGGCTGGTTTCAAATCTTTAGTACCAATGTGGACCAATGCATATGTGATGTGCCCTTAGGCCATGCCATTAGTTTCAAATGTTTAGTACAGTAAGGTGCTGTAACTATCAATTGACGCAAGTCAAGTTGGGCATTGTTAGTTTTGCAAGCTCACGTTGTGATACATCAGTAGCTTTATGCAATTTTGAATAGTTATAGATTTTGCATGTTTTTTTCATGCTTATGACGTTCCAGAGAACGGACCCATAAGAAAAAAAATCCAATTTTGGAATGTACCACGTCCTTGCAACTAGTACTGATGGACATAATTGCAGGGTTTTGTACATCGGCCTTGTTATGAATGTACATGAGCTTGTGATTACACTCGAAAAAACAGTCAGCGGAGCTGCTGAACGAGCACCAAGTGTGCGTGTCGAGGCTAGCTTACTGGTTTGGCACGTACCTCTCTCAACTTGAGGCTGCGGGGTTTCTGCTTGGTGCGAGGGGAAGACGGTTTGTTGGAGGCACGCAGAGAGGTCTCCTTCCACGAGCGAACCTCCATTTTGCCTCCGCCCCTCATCAGCACCCTCCTCCGCCGTTGCTTCACTTGGAGCTTGCGCGGATGACCTGCGGCGGATCCGATTTTCAACATCCAGACCTTCACCGCGGTCCTTTGAGCTTGCCGCGGGAGGGCCGCGGGCCATGTGATCGGCCTGACGAGCCGGTTTCCAGATTTTTGCGAGGCTCGACACTTGAACCGCTACGAACCGTCTTCTCTATTAATCTTAACCACTTTTCACACCCGAGTCTTCCTCGAGCCTGAGGCTCGACACCCTGCCCATAACCGACGACCATCATCAAATCAGAACCAGGCCTTTTTTGAGGAGAAAAGTGCTTCATGGTGTTTCTTCCTGACCACGCAAAAATGCTGCACCCTTTCGCAGTTCTCAAGAATCTTATTTTTGATCCATTCCCTGCTCTGGCAGACTCTCCCTCTTGCCTCAACACACAAGCAACAGCCGCTGCTTGAACCTTTTTCGTTCCTCAGTACCTTTTTCAACCGTTGCAAAAGCAAATTTGACCGTTGGAAAGCTGGTTCTGAACAGCAACTTCTACCCCCAACTTAATCTCCATCCTCCCGCCTCTATCGGCATTTCCCCTTGCCCCTCAATTCGAAGGACAGTGAGACGGCTTTCTTCGACTCCATAGCCGAGACAATCTCCATCTCCAATAAGAGTTTTTCTTCCGGCTCGTTTCCGCCGAAAGAGCGATCAACTATTCTTTTATATGGACTCCAGTGGAGACCAGAGCTGGAAGAGGTCAGTGTTGGACCTCTCGTCCTTTACTTCAAACCCCTCCTTGCTTCTTCCTGCCGCTGTCGATCTGCGAGCATCTCCTAACCCGTCTACGTTCACGTCCCCTTCCGACGTCTCTTCCATGCATGGCATGGGTCCTTCGTGGCGGCTCCATAATACAACCGCGACTCCGGCTTCCCGACTCGTCCCGTACCACGATCCTCTCCACTCCAGCGCCGGCAATAAACCGATTCAGCGAAGGCCTTCCGGGAGCTCGTTGTCTCCTTCTTCAGACCCTTTAAGAAGAACGTCACGACAGAATTCCTACGAGCGGTGGCGATCTACGGACCAACCGGCGTTTCCAACAGAAAATCGTTATTCCTCCTCCTCGTCCTCCTCAATTTCCGGCGGCCAAAATCGCGGAGGACAGCAGCAGCATCGTCGTCCCGGCATGTCGTTTCAAAGCAACCCAATTCGATCACACGGAGACCTTGTCGAGGCTCATCTCGCTCACGCCGTTTCGGAGCTTGCTGCGACGAGAGCTCCACCCGCCGAAGAGCTCCTGGGCTTTTCCGAGCAAGATATTCAAGATTATAATCAATCTGACGGTCAAACAAGGACGCGAAGCGCACTAATCGGAGAGACGAACCCCCCAGCTGCTCGGATGATGTCTCGTCGTGCAATCCTGGTGGTGACCGTCTTCCTGTTTCTGCTTATAGTGCTGCCAGCTCTTCTTCCGAGCATCGCTCCTCCGCCTTCAGCGCTGCTGGTCATTCCCGTGATGCTCATGTTCATGCTGGTCTATCTAGCTCTGGCTCCTCACCATCTTCCTGGGACAAACCACGTTTACACATAGCCTTCCTTATCTTGGCTGTCAGCTTTAGTGCTCAGCTTCTGCTGCTAAATAATATTGTTCTTTCAGGAAAAGAAGAGGTTCCATCCAAGATAATTGAAATCAATGCACAAATTCGGACCACCTTTGATTGTTACTACAAAGGTTGGTTCAGACGGTTACATGATTGCACTGCACAACCACAGACAATTCAGTACGTATGGTATGCTGCTTATTAGGTTCTTTCTGCGCCTCAATCTGACTTCTTTTCTTGCAGGACTTGCACTACAGGAGCAACCATGCTTGTACAACTACCGTATCACGCTACATGACCTGAGCATTTGTAAACAGCAACACATGCAACGCAATGCAAGTACTCCAGGCTATGGCATGGTACACCGTATCCAAAGTAGAACCATACACCCTGACCGCAATTGACTAGACCCCAGATCTGCCGCTTTCACACCCGTTTGCCCAACAGCATTCACTATCACCAGGCCCGGGCTTTCTGACCAGAGCAGGTAGCACCTCAAGGTGCTTGCTTGCTCATCCACCAACCCATAATAGATGTATGCTTGCTGACAATGTGATGCTCAAGCAGCAGGGAAGAGAGAGCTGTCCAGCTGTGTCTGCTGCATGCCCGCACTCCCACTGCCACCACCAGAGGAACGGAAATCCCGAGGGAGGGCTGAGAGCAGCCGACGAGTGGCTTCCGCCCTGAAAGGGAAGGGAGGGCATATGAGCAAATGATGGGAGAGAGACGGGTGTGTGAGTGCATTGAAGGAATATGCACTCACATGGGGGTGGCAGTGGGGGGATGTATGTGGAGGTGGACGAGAGGTGGATGGTGGGGAGGTAACTGAACAGTCAAGATGTAAACCTGAAAGGCAAGTGGAACCAAGTGTGGTTTTTGAACATTTTTTATTCCATTTCTCAACTGTACCTGCAGGCAAGCGAGATGTCGTCTCGATCCACCAACCCCAGCACCCGAAGACGCACGACAGGTGCCACGTCATCATCGTCGTTGCTGACGTCATCTCCATCCGAATCACTCTCGCCATCGGTGTTCCCCTCCTCAATCTCACTCCCACTGCTCCCGCCTCCACTTCCCCTCACACCCCTCCATCCATTCTCCCCTTCACTTCCTCTTCGGTACTCCCTCTCATTCTCACTCCCACTCCCACGCTCACTCTCACTCCCACTCCCACGGCTGCTGCTGCTGCTGTAACCACTACTCCCCCCCTCACTATCACTTCCGCTGCTGCTGCCACTCCCAGAAGCATCACTCCCCACCCTCTCCCTCCTCACCACCATCTCCTCTCGCAGCACAACAGGAAGCTGCCGAAGCCCGCGAGCCGTCATTCGGTCGCGCGCCGCCCGCAGCGTGGTATCGGGGAAGGTCACCTCGATGGCCTCGGATGGCCGGCTCCGGGCGGCAATGCCAGATGAGGACAAGGACGAAGGGTCGCCGTTGGCATCCGGCGAAAGATTTGATTCTGAAGGCAAGCGTAGGAACGCTTCGGAATCAGGATGCTGGTGACAGATGGCAATCACAGGAAGAGCCTCCACGTCAGCAGCAGCACCTCCAGCCGAAAGCTGCCTCTCCGCCTCCTCTTGAACATCCACCAGCGTCAGCAGCCCATGCAGGTACCCCCCATCCTGCAGCACCAAGCAGCACCACTGCCTGTGCGCGACCATGGAAGCCACAGCATCCCGCACCATGGCTCTTACTCCCACTGCTGCAAAGGACGTGTTCATCGCCACTGCCACTGGCAGCTCCTCTAAGAGCTGCTCCTCTAAAAACACTCCGTCGCGTACGTCCAGAGACACGCCGTCGTCGCGCGAAACGACCACCAGGGGAGGCGGCGGGGGGAGGGGTGCGAACGAGGAGGAGGAGGGTGGGGCAGCCGGAGGAGGAGAGCTGGGTTGGGAAGGCGCCATGAAGCCTCCTAACTGGGGGTTGGTGGGGGAAGGGATTCTCAGAGGGGGGAGGTCTGGGGTTTGGAGGTCGGGAGAAGGGGAGGAGAAACCAGCAAATGGGGTCTCTTGTGAGAGCCCGTAGTTGCTTCCCTCTGGGCCCTCTGATATAGATTCTGATAGCAATTCAGCTGCTGCTGCTGCCGCTGCAGCTTCTTCTTGCCTTTGGATAGAGCTAGCACCCACTTCAGTGGATCCTGCTTCTGATGAACTATCACCTGCTGCTGCTGCTCCTTTAGTAGGTGCGGTTCCCGTCACACCACTTACTGCTGCTGCGGCTACTGCTGCTGCTGCTGCAGCTGCTGTTGCTTCTGGTGACCCCGAAACTGCAGAAACTGCATCCACGACCACTGAAACTGCTGCTGCTGCCGCCACCGCTGCTGCCGCTGCCACTTCTGCTGCAGCCGCGTCAGCCTGAGCTGCCGTGGCTTCCGTGCCTTGTCCACTAACTGACAAGGGAGAGGACGTTACAGGAGGAGGAAGAGGAGGAGAGGGTAGAGGGTCGGGGACCAGACCGCTCGCTCTCTCCAGTACAATCACAGTCGCGTTTGACTCCGCAATGGCTGCTGCTGAACCACCTGATAATCCACCTGGAGAAAGCCCTCCTCCTCCCGCCCCACCTGCCACGTCTAGTATGACAGCTGGCACGAGCGGATTGGCAGGAGGAGTAGCGGGAGGAAGGGCGGAATCACCATCTGTTGTGGCAAGACCAGCGTTATCAGCTTCGGCTGCTTCTGCTGCTGCTTCCACAGCAGCCTCGGCAGCCGTGGCTGCAGCTTCGGCGGCCACCCCAGCAGCTTCGGCAGCCACTTCCGCAGCTAGATCTAGCTCCGGCATGAACGCCGAAGCCTCGGGATTATCATACGCTTTCTCCTGGGCACTAGAGGCTGCTGCTGCTGCCGCTGCTGCCGCAGTTGCAGCTGCTGCCGCTGCTGTTGCAGCCGCCGCTGCTGCACTGGCAACCTTGGGACCAGAGGAGGGGGTTCTGGAAAGAGTAGCACGTTTAGGAGAGGAAGGAGGGGAGGAGGAAGGAGAGGCGAAAGGGGACGAGTGTGGAGAGGAGATGGGTGATTCGTAGGCAGAAGAATTCAATGCAGCATAGGCGCCTGGACCAGAAACAGGCGGACCATAGGCAGCAGAAGCAGGAGTCGTGTACCCAGGGGGAGTGGAAAAAGATGCCGCTGCTGCCGCCGCTGCCGCCGCTGCCGCCGCCTCTGCAGCAGCAGCAGAAGAAGCAGCAGAAGCAGCGGTAGCAGGTGGAGCTTTGTTGAAATCTTCAGCCCACTTCCCTCCACCGCCTTCACCAGCACCACCACCATCCCATTCTCTCCCTCCTACCTCCTCTCCTCTAGCCTCCCTTCTCATCCCCTCCCCACCTCCTCCACCCACCCAAGGCCCTGAACCAGAATAAATATCCCCCGTATAGAGTGCCCCTGGATAAGGACCAGGGAGCTGCGACGGCATGTAGGGAGGACGAGGTGCAGCAGTAGTAGCAGCAGCAGCGTCAGGAGCAGGTTCAGCAGCAGAAGGGGCAGTGCCATGCGCATAGGATCTTGTGTTCCCTGCCCCAGAATAGAGCAGCGGTGAGGGGGGTACGGGCGACGGCGGAAGCACCGGCAAGAGCGACGGGGAGAGAGGGCTGGGATAGTACGAAGCCGGGTAGGAGTAGGAGGAAGGAGGAGATACGGAATGGGACGAAGGGGAGTAAGGCGGGGAGGAAGGGAATGAGGAAGAGGAGGAGGAGGAGGAGGAGGAGGAGGAGGAGGAGGAGGAGGAGGAGGAGGAGGAGGAGGAGGAGGAGGAGGAGGAGGAGGAGGAGGGGGAGTTGGAGGGAGCAAAGACGGTGACGCCACCGGGAGGTGAACGCCGGGGCTTTCTGGCAGCAGTGGATGCGAGCCAGGAGGAGATGCCCACTGCTGCCATGAGCGGCAGGATGATGCGGTAATCGCGAGTGAGCTCGAATAGCAGCAGCACGGATGTTAAGGGAACTTGGCACACTCCTGCTAGCGTCGCTGCCATGCCCACCTGGACAGAGGGAAAAGAAGCAGGGGAAACAGGGGAAGCAGGTTGGGAGGACGCACACAGAGAAAGAGGTGGTTGGGAGGGAGGGGTGAGAGGAGAGGAGGGCTTTCTGGCAGCAGTGGATGCGAGCCAGGAGGAGATGCCGACTGCTGCCATGAGCGGCAGAATGATGCGGTAATCGCGAGTGAGCTCGAATAGGAGCAGCACGGATGTTAAGGGAACTTGGCACACTCCTGCTAGCGTTGCTGCCATGCCCACCTGATAAACAGGGGAAGGAGGTTGGAAGGGCTGAGTTGATAGGGCGAGTAGAGAGTGTGAGGTCCGGGTCAATGAACGCCAGCACGTCACTGGCCAGCCGCCAGCCGCCTCAGAGGTATGGGGGCGGCCACTTGGATCCATGTGAGGGTTAGGTCCGGGTCAATGACCGCCAGCACGTCACTGGCCAGCCGCCTCAGAAGAACGAAGAGAGAGAAAGTAGAGAGAGCGAGCAGGGAAAGAGGGCAACACTCACCATAGCATAAGCCTGGGGGGCGGCCACTTGGATCCATGTGAGGGTTAGGTCCGGGTCAATGAACGCCAGCACGTCACTCGCCAGCCGCCCGTACGCCGCCCCGAGCGCCGCCCCGATAAAGAGTGAGGGCGCGTAGAAGCCGCCCACGAGGCGCGATCCGCGACAGAATGCCGTGGCGAGGACCTTTACAACCACTAGCTGCAGCAGGAACCCCGGCTGGTGATGGGGGAATCAGGGAAACGGAGGGTGGGGATGTGGGCGAAGTAAGAGGAGGAGATGAGGGGACCGAGCAAGAAGCCGCCCACAAGGCGAGATCCGCAACAGAATGCCGTGGCGAGGACCTTTACAACCACTAGCTGCAGCAGGAACCCCGGCTGGTGATGGGAAAGTGGGCGTTGGGGTGGGGAAAAGAGGGACAGGAAAGGGAGGAGGAAAGGGGGAAAGGAGACAAGGATTCGAGGACAGATGAAGAGAGAGGAAGGAATCGAGCACCAGAGCCGCCCCGAGTGCCGCCCCAATGAAGAGCAAGGCGGGATCCGTGACAGAAGGCCGTGGCGAGGACCTTTACTACCACCAGTTGCAGCAGGAACCCCGGCTGGTGGTGATGGGGAAGGGAGACAGAAGGGGGGGAGGGAAGATGACACAAGAGGAGGAGATGAAGAGACGAGCATCAGAAGCCCCCCCTGTGCCGCCCCATCAAAGGTGGCGGCGCATAGAAGTCATTCGTACCACAGACGAGACAAGCAGACTTTTGAGTCGACTCAAAAGTCAGATCAAAGGTGGCGGCGCACAGAAGTCATTCGTACCACAGACGAGACAAGCGGTAGAGCCAGAGCATGTGCGTACCCAAAAGGAGGCAGCATGCAGAGGGGCACATACCGCAGGGGAGGCCACGAGGGGGTGTGACGTGATGAGGTCGTTCACGTTCTGGAACCCCCAGTAGAGCACCTCGGGATACACCAGCGAGATCACTCCGATCCCCAGCCCTCCGATCGCCGGCAGCAGCACGGGCGGCACGGCCGTGTTTGCCTCCAACCCATCAAACACCGACGAGAAGAACGCCGCCGAGCGGGTGAGCGAGATCGACACCCCTCCACAGCAAAGCCCCAGGAGGAGATAGAGAGGGAGCTCCGCTGGCGATCGGAGCTCGTATAAGGGGACGTGGATGGATGGATCGGCGCCCAAACCAGCCTGGGACACCACCGCGGCGAGAACAGAAGACAGGAGGATCATAGCCGTGGTGAGGCTTGCAGGGGAGCCTTGTGTGGAGGATCGGAGGACGGACTCTAACGCAAAGAAACACCCGGCAACAGCAGCATTGAACCCCGATGCTATACCCGCAGCAGACCCCGCTGCTACGAGTGCGATTGTGCGTTCGCGGCTTCCTCTGACGATGCTCCCTGTGGCCTTCCCGATGCTAGACCCGATTTCCACGCTCGGGCCTTCCGGACCGAGGCTGTTTCCCGTGCCGAGCGTGACTGCGGCTGCCAAGGCTTTCAGGACCGGCCGAGCCACGGCCCGAGCCTTGCTGTTAAGCTCGGCAAGGTCGTCCGGGGTGAGGAACGGCAGGGAGAAGGGTGGTTGCTTGAAGGGCTTTTTCTGCTGCTCTGTTCCCTCCACCTCCTGCTGCTGGCGCTGCTGCTGGCGCTGCTGCTGCTGCGTGCGGGTGGGAGCCGTATCCTTGAGCCCAGACCTGAGCGAGTTGAGAATGCCAACAGCAATGCCGCCCGCCAGCGGCACCAGGAAGAGGTGCCACACGTCACCCACCGGTTGGTCCCTCAGCCACGCGGAGCCCTCCTCGTGAGGCACGTTCTGGAACAAAGTGTCTCTTATGATGTGCACCTGGAAGTGGTGGGGCGGGGGGGTGGGGAGAGGTTGGGAGCGGTGAGAGTGGGGGCAATGCCGCTCGCCAGCGGCACCAGGAAGAGGTGCCACACGTCGCCCACCGGTTGGTCCCTCAGCCACGCGGAGCCCTCCTCGTGAGGCACGTTCTGGAACAGCGTGTCCCTGATGATGTGCACCTGGAGGTGGTGAAGAGCAGTTGAGAGCGGTTAAGAGCGGTGAGAGTGGTGGGGGAACGTGGGAGATGGGATCTGAGACAACTCATAGCTAGCCACGCGGAGCCCTCCTCGTGAGGCACGTTTTGGAAGAGCGTGTCCCTGATGATGTGTACCTGGAGGGTGGCGGGAGTCGTGGAGAGCGGTTGGGAGCAGTGAGAGTGGGCGGGGGAGATTAAGGTGGAGGAAATGAATAAATGAATAAATGAATGAATGAATGAATGAATGAATGAATGAATGAATGAATGAATGAATGAATGAATGAATGAATGAATGAATGAATGAATGAATGAATGAATGAATGAATGAATGAATGAATGAATGAATGAATGAATGAATGAATGAATGAATGAATGAATGAATGAATGAATGAATGAATGAATGAATGAATGAATGAATTCATGTGAATGAATGAATGAATGAATGAATGAATGAATGAATGAATGAATGAATGAATGAATGAATGAATGAATGAATGAATGAATGAATGAATGAATGAATGAATGAATTCATGTGAATGAATGAATGAATGAATGAATGAATTCATGTGAATGAATGAATGAATGAATGAATGAATGAATGAATGAATGAATGAATGAATGAATGAATGAATGAATGAATGAATGAATGAATGAATGAATGAATGAATGAATGAATGAATGAATGAATGAATGAATGAATGAATGAATGAATGAATAAATAAGTAAATAAATAAATAAACAAACAAATAAACAAATAAATAAATCAATCAATCAAGCCAGTCACGCGGAGCCCTCCTCATGAGGCACTACAAGGAAAAGCCGTACTTCGCGAAACTCACCGTATCATTAAATAGCACCACGGACGAGCCAGTCAGCACGCCCACGAGGCACGAGACAACTAGAATGAGCGACTCCGGCGGCAGAGACAGCGCCATGTTGTCTTTCACCGCTATCAACGCCTTCACACTCCACTGCGCCACCTGCCTCCGCACGTGAGCCTGGGAGGGGGGAAGCCACCCTGAAACTGCCTTGCTCTTTTCGTGCCCATGCCCCTTGCTCTTCTCATGCCCATGCCCATGCCCATGCCCATGCCCGTGCCCATGCCCATGCCCATGCCCGTGCTTGTGATGGTGGTGGTGATGATGGTGATGGTGTTTTTGTTCCTGACCGCGGCTGCTGACGTGTCGCTGCTGCTCCTGGTCCTGTGACGATGGCGCTACTGCCACGTCACCACTCTGCTGCTGTTGCCGTTGTTGCTGCTGCAGCCGTGACTGCAAATCCGATTGCTGCAACTGTGCCACTTGCTGCTGCTGCCGTGACTGCAACTGTTGCTGCTGTTGTTGCTGCTGCCATAACTGTTCCTGCTGCTGCTGCTGCTGCCACCCCCAAAGCTGCTCTCGTTGACGTTGAAAGTCATTCTCCTGATCGTTCGTTTGTTGCTGCTGCCGCCACTGCTGCTCCTGTTGCTGCCATTCTAGCTGCCCCGGTTGCAGCGGTTGCCGCTGCTGTGGATCTGGGTGGCCGTACGAGTACCAATTTTGTGGCTGCGGCTGCTGTTGATACTGTAACGGTTGATGAAACGCGTGTTGATGTAACTCCTGGTATTGTCCATAGCTACTCAACTCATCCCTACCGCCGATACCACCGCCCATACCGCCGCCAATCCCGCCGCCATTGCCGCTGCTATCATACACACTCCCAGACCCAGATCCGATCCCGTACCCGGGGCTTCCCCCCAGCTCCCCCCGCTCCGCATCCGCGCGCTTCCCCTGCGCCTCTCCGCCGATGTCCCCCCGCCACCGCTGCCCCTCCCGCCGGTGCCTCTGCACCGCCTCCTCCTCCTCCCAATCGTCCTCAACATCTGGCAGAAAATAAAAATATTCCTCCTCGTCGTCAGCCGGTTGCCGACGCGACCGCCGGCTAGCCGCCGGGATTCCTGAGCGCAGGGCGCGCGCCTCCACTTTGCCGGCGCTGGTTGTTCCACCGGCAGTCTTGCCGGACGACGTCCGCGGACGGGTAGAGAGCGGGGATGTGAGCGCGGGGGAAGGGGGGAGAGATGAGGGGGAGGAAAGGGAGGGTGAGGAGAGGGAGGAAGAGGAGGGGAAGGAGGAAGCGGAGGAGAGTGACGAGGATCTGGGGAGGAAGGAGGGGGAGCGGGGAAGGAACGGGGACGACGGCGGGGAAGAGGCGGAAGGGTGTCGCGGGGAGGCGGGAAGTAGAGGGGGCAGGCGGGAAGGATTCCCCTGCTTGCGGTTGGCGGAAGAAGCGGAAGAGCAGGCGGAGGAGGCGCGGCGGAAAGTCGGAGGTCCGGGGGAGGGCGGGGAACCGGGAGAGCGGGCGGAGGGAGAGTGGGCGGAGGGGGAGTGGGCGGAGGGAGAGCGGGCGGAGCGCAGAGGCGTTACGACGTTCTTATAGAAAAAGGAGGATATGTACAGGGGCGGGGCGGAGAGACACGGGAGCAGTTTCTTGCGCCCGCCGCCACGTGGATCGCCCTCATTGGCCGCCCCCGTTGCTGACGTGGTCCGCGGCGGGATGGGGAGGGCGGAGGAAGCGTGACTGACGTGGCAGCGCAGCAACGAGGGGAGCGGCGACGAGGCCTGAAGAATCAACGCGCAAAAGCGGTGAGAGCGGGAGGAGAGCGGGGGAAGGAAGGAAGGAGGAGGAAAGGGAGGAGGGCGGGGGAAAGGGGGAGAGGGAGGGGGAAATGAGGGGAGAGCCGGGATCGCTTACGGCACAGTTTCAGCGACGAAACGGGGAACGGGATGGGGTAGTGAGAGGCAGAAGAAGGAACAAGACGGAAAAGAGGCATGACTGCAGTGCCGAAAGAGTAAGTCGACCAAGCGGGATGAGTGAGTCGACATGAACAGAGGCCGGTACGACGAGGCGAGTAGGAAGATATGCTCCAGACGATTGACTCGGTACGACTTAAAGAAATGAAGTTCATATGACCGCGGCGGGGCTTGGATGTGAGTCGCTAAACACGGCACCCATGCCTGCCGCGACTCCTAACGCGAGGGAAACGCCGAAATTTACGCATGCCGCAAGTCCTAACGAGTGAGTATTCTTATAGTACTCGCAGATAATAAAGGCTTAAACTAAAACGTGCTGAAGTGGCTATCGCGACACCCCAGGGTACGCGTCGAAATCGTTCTTAAAAATTAGAGATAAGCTATCAAGGAGCACCTGATAAGCGCCTGAAGATAGCAGCTGCGGTCGCGCGGCCTCCCTCTGCGCGCCGCAGTAGTGTCCCAGCTTCGGCCCCACGGGGCTTAGCTTTCCCATAGATCGTATCGTACGGTCCAGGTCCTTTCCGCAAACTGCAGGCTAAATGCTCGGCGTTTCGTAGAACTTCTTTCCTAGATGTCCTGGTCTTCAATTGCCTGATTCAAAAAGACAGAGCCGACGTTTGGTAGTGGCTTAACGGGGAACAATAATTAAGCGGCGGCGCGCAGCCTCTGCGACACTAGTATCGCCTTAGAACGACTGAGCTAAGTAGGAAGTTCAAAGTTTGATTGAACTGATGGCAAATGACGTGCCCAAGGGTCGTTAGATTCAGTGAGAAAGCACTAATTTAGACGAAACGGCATGGCAACAGGTCGATTAGGCGGGAGCCGTCATGTGCCAGAGCCATTGTTCTGGCACACATGAACATCCCTGCTATTGCTGTTCCTGACATTTGAGAATCACATCTGTTGTTTTGCTGTTCGCTCACGCAGCAGATCGCACCAATCAAGGCAGCACCAGCAGCCAACGAAGAAGTTGCTGCTCCTAGCAGTTACCCCTGTTGGTTCCTCCTCCCTGGCTTGGCTCGGCGAACCCTCCCCCTTCTCCCCTCTCCCGCCCCAGCCCCTTCCTCCCTGTTGTGCGGGGCTTTCCCCCCCTCATCCCCTCTTCTTTGTTCTCCGCGCGCACTACTTGACCTCCAACTGGTGCGCCAGGTCTTTCGCTCAGGGCGATGTCAGGTTGTTACAACTTCTGTGTGCTCAACTCCGTTTCGTCACGGTGCAAAACGGTAAAGCTTGAGAACTGCTTCTCACCGAGTGGAACCGTCTCAAGCCACGATAAAAGAACTGTCAAGGCACTGGGAAATGTACAACCTGACGTCGCCCTTAGCGAATGCATTCGCAAAATCTGGTTTCTCCTGATTGGAGAATCGGGGGACGGGAGGTTGCGCACCTGAGCTGAGGACTACTGTACAACGGGTTTTCGCGGAGAGGACTGCTCCTTTGGATTATGGGGCTGCGTGCGGACGTGAGAATCATGGTGATTCGGCATCGGAAACATCCGACGGTTCAACGTTCTCGACTCGACCAGCCATGGTCGAGATTTGCCCCCAACGATTCGGGTGTGGGGAGACAAGGGGGAAGGAATGGGCGGAAGTGTGCGGGGATTGTGAGAGGGGGGGATGGGAAAGACGTAGCGCACTGACGTGTTACGGGGCAGTTTGGCGGGGAAGTGTGTGGGTGCCAGTTTGGGGAAGCCGACCCGAAATCTGGAGCATTTCCTGATTGGCACACGTAATCAGGCTCCGACAGTTCGGGGCAGTCATGTTCAAGAACGCGGGCAGAATATGCTCTTCGGCCAACGTAACCAGTGCGTGGGATGACGTGGTTTGGGTGATTCAGCAACGTGGTTATTCGCTCGTTTCTGCTAATGAGTGGTGCAGGCTTCGACGATAAATGATTGGACAGAGTCGACTGAGGTTACGAAGCGCTCCTGCTCTGGTTGGCTTGACGTGCTTTGCTACGATTCGGGATCAGAAAAGCTCGGACTGCGAGAAGGTTGGGATTGGCCAGGGGCAGAGTCGAGATTGGAACAGAAGCGATTCACCCTGGCGACAGCAATCAACTATTTCGTGAAGCTTCGTCAGACTAACCAGAAACAGCGCATGGCCGAACATAATTACACACAATCTCCACGGTTCAAACATTTCTACACTTTTACCTTAGATATGTCGGTAAAGCGAGTCATGTCGTGAAGGAGACACTTGTCTCTCTAGCGTGTTCCCTACGCTTCCCAGTAGCACTTTACAGATACCTGCATGCCCTTGTTTCCTGCGCCTTCCGCCTAGTGAATAGCGTCGCAAAACTTAAGTCTAGGGATTATGCGCTCTACAGCGTAATATGTAGTCCCGAGTTAGGGATACTGTCTCTTAGTAATAGGGATCTGCCGTGTCCGTGGTTAAACACGTAGCGTGTTGAGGCGAAGCCCTGCACTTCCAACATATATGGCGTTTCACATTTTCTAGAATAGCACGTGGTTCGACGCGTAGCGCGGAGACTGTGAATGCTAGATCGCCATGGGGCCACCTCATGTACCCTTTTGGCGTCAGAATCTAAAGCGTCTATTCTCATTCAAACGCCTTCTCGTCAATAGACTGGATGCTGCCACGTGGCAGTCTCCTGCTCGTCCACCTCTGCACAAGCCTGGCCATGTCATGGAAGAAAGAAATCGCTGGATTCTTGCAACAGCACTTCACCTGTCGTCACAGCTTCCCGCATCGTCCACGTCAGCATCGCAGCCCAGCTCAGCAAACGCCAGCAGCAGCAGGGCCCAATGGTCATCTGCCACGTTGGTAGGCCTAGCAACAGCCTCCGCAGCAGCAATGACAACAGCAGCTGTATCTGCATCAACCCTAGAACCAGAATACGCCTCTTGTGACTCTGGCCCTTCAGAACCTTCAGATTCCAACCCTGGTACATCAGAGCCTGCATCAGGGGTCTCACCAGGAGTTACAGACTCAGGGGCTGTCGCATCAGAATCAATCAAATCAAATCCGGGAGAACCTGGGGAAGATCCGGCGGCAGGGGGACCTGAAGCTCTAGAGCTGGCGGTGCGGGCGGCAAGGAGGGGTTTGCTGGTGAGACTGTATCGAATGAGACAGAAACGGGAGGCGGAGGAGGAGAAGAAGAGGAGAGAGGAAGGTGGTGGGGGTGGCAGTGTGGGTGCAGAGACGTATATACTGCCTACCCCAGTTGTCACCTGCAAAGGCCATCAGGTATGTACATGCATGTATGGATGACTGCCGGAATGTGGCTTACAATGTGGTTGTTTCTAAGCGGTAATTCACCATTCAATTCCAGTTGTGAACAATATTTCGGCATTCTTTTGTGGAGCATGTGGTTCCTTCCTTCCTCCCTTCTGTGTGTATGCCATTCTTCATCCTTCCTTCCTCCCTTCTGTGTGTATGCCATTCTTCATCCTTCCTTCCTCCCTTCTGTGTGTATGCCATTCTTCATCCTTCCTTCCTCCCTTCTGTGTGTATGCCATTCTTCATCCTTCCTTCCTCCCTTCTGTGTGTATGCCATTCTTCATCCTTCCTTCCTCCCTTCTGTGTGTATGCCATTCTTCATCCTTCCTTCCTCCCTTCTGTGTGTATGCCATTCTTCATCCTTCCTTCCTGCCTCATCACTTCTGACCTTGATCGTGATTTTTCAGGGAAAGCATCCTCCCAAATGTCTGCCTACCTATCTTCGCCTGCAATTTTCGAGGCGCCTCAGAGTTATCGAAAGCATCCCCCGAAAGCATTTGAGGCGTCTGCTGGAGCAGACGCTGGCAGGCGAAGATAGACAGACGCCTCAAATGCCATTTGAAGATAGACAGACGCCTCCAATGCCATTTGAAGATAGACAGACGCCTCAAATGCCATTTGAAGATAGATAAACGCCTCAAATGCGTTTGAGATTGAATGTGATTTGAAGCATTTGAGGCGTTTTCTATCTTCGCCTGCCAGCGTCTTTTGAGGCGCCTCAAAAGTCTTTCTTTGCCTGCCAGCGTCTGCTCTCTGCTCACCCACCCCATCACCCACCCACCCCATCACCCACCTGGGCTGCCACCTTGCCATGAATCCCGCCCTCAGCTCGTCCGTGATTGCGAGTGCAGTGCAACACAGTGGGACATCTCCAGTTTTCCACTCCAACGCGCTCATCCCATTCTATATGGCATCTACTCACCCATTACCAGGTCTCTGTGCGCCTGCGTCTGCCTACCTCCTGCGATCTCTCCGCTCTACTTACCCACCTCATTGCACACCTGGGTTGTCACCCGGCCATGACCCCTGCGCTCAACCCGTCCGTGCCTGGGAATGCAGTGCAGAAAAAGGCGTCTTCAGTGGATGATGTGGGGGACATGGTGGGAGCAGGCGGCATGGCGGTGTATGCATGGGACAGGTGAGGGGGAGAGGAAGGAGGAACCATGGGTCACATTTGTTCACATTTGTCACCCATCAGTGACTCCCGCCCTCAACTCAACTCGTCCGTGCCTGGGAGTGCGGTGCAGAAAAAGGCGTCTTCAGTGGATGATGTGGGGGATATGGTGGGGGCAGGCGGCATGGCGGTGTATGCATGGGACAGGTGAGGCCGTGAGGGCGAGAGAGCAAGGGACCACGAGTCATGAGTCACAGTAGGCGAGGGAAGAGTCATGAGTCACAGTAGGCGAGGGAAGATTCATGAGTCACAGTAGGCGAGGGAAGAGTCATGAGTCACAGTAGGCGAGGGAAGAGTCATGAGTCACAGTAGGCGAGGGAAGAGTCATGAGTCACAGTAGGCGAGGGAAGAGTCATGAGTCACAGTAGGGGAGGGAAGAGTCATGAGTCACAGTAGGCGAGGGAAGAGTCATGAGTCACAGTAGGCGAGGGAAGAGTCATGAGTCACAGTAGGCGAGGGAAGAGTCATGAGTCACAGTAGGCGAGGGAAGAGTCATGAGTCACAGTAGGCGAGGGAAGAGTCATGAGTCACAGTAGGCGAGGGAAGAGTCATGAGTCACAGTAGGTGAGGGAAGAGTCATGAGTCACAGTAGGCGAGGGAAGAGTCATGAGTCACAGTAGGCGAGGGAAGAGTCATGAGTCACAGTAGGCGAGGGAAGAGTCATGAGTCACAGTAGGTGAGGGAAGAGTCATGAGTCACAGTAGGCGAGGGAAGAGTCATGAGTCACAGTAGGCGAGGGAAGAGTCATGAGTCACAGTAGGCGAGGGAAGAGTCATGAGTCACAGTAGGCGAGGGAAGAGTCATGAGTCACAGTAGGCGAGGGAAGAGTCATGAGTCACAGTAGGTGAGGGAAGAGTCATGAGTCACAGTAGGCGAGGGAAGAGTCATGAGTCACAGTAGGCGAGGGAAGAGTCATGAGTCACAGTAGGCGAGGGAAGAGTCATGAGTCACAGTAGGTGAGGGAAGAGTCATGAGTCACAGTAGGTGAGGGAAGTGTCATGAGTCACAGTAGGCGAGGGAAGAGTCATGAGTCACAGTAGGTGAGGGAAGAGTCATGAGTCACAGTAGGCGAGGGAAGAGTCATGAGTCACAGTAGGCGAGGGAAGAGTCATGAGTCACAGTAGGCGAGGGAAGAGTCATGAGTCACAGTAGGCGAGGGAAGAGTCATGAGTCACAGTAGGTGAGGGAAGAGTCATGAGTCACAGTAGGCGAGGGAAGAGTCATGAGTCACAGTAGGTGAGGGAAGAGTCATGAGTCACAGTAGGTGAGGGAAGAGTCATGAGTCACAGTAGGCGAGGGAAGAGTCATGAGTCACAGTAGGCGAGGGAAGAGTCATGAGTCACAGTAGGCGAGGGAAGAGTCATGAGTCACGGTAGGCGAGGGAAGAGTCATGAGTCACGGCAGGTGAGGGAAGTCCCTCGACTCGTCCGTGCCTGGGAGTGGAGTGCAGGGCAGAGAAGGCCATCTTTAGTGGATGATGTGGGGGGCCTTGTTGTGGGGGCTGGCAGCATGGCGGTGTATGCATGGGACTGATGCCCCTGCTCTCCCACGCACACCTGCTCTCCCACGCACACCTGCTCTCCCACGCACACCTGCCCTGCCCATCCATCCATCTCCCCCCGTTCCGCTTGCCACTCCCCTGCTTCCCACGTTTTCTTCAAGCCTCCTTCACAGCCCCGTGACTCGGTAGCTTGTACAGATGCCTCTGCTCCCCCACGCGCACCTGTCCACACCACCCCCGTCCATTCTCCCTTTTTCCCAGTGAACCCAACTTTCTCCCTGTCCTCTCAGCCCTGTGGCTCGCCAGATGCTGCTGATGCCCCTGCTCCCCCTCGCGCACCTTCCCATACTGCCCCCATCCATTCTCCGCCATTCCCTCCTGCCGTTCCCTTTGCTGTTTCCCCCTTCTCCTCCTCCTCCTCCTCCCCCCCCCGACCTCTCAGCCCTGTGGCTTGCTAGCTGGTGCTCTTTGTCCCCGTCTCCCCATACCCTTTCTCTCAGCCCTGTGGAACGCCAGCTGGTGCTCATGCCGCTGCTCCCCCACACGCACCTGCCATGGGCCCCATCCACTTCCCCATCTGCTCCTGCTTCCCACGTTTCCCTTTCCTCCTTTCCCCGTCTCCCCATACCCTTTCTCTCAGCCCTGTGGCACCCAGTGGTGCTCATGCCCCTGCTCCCCCACGCCCAGCTGCCAGTGCTACCCTTATCCATTTTCCCCCCTTTCCACCTGCCATTCCCCCCCTTTCTCGTCCGCCTTTTCCCCCTTCCCCTCCTCCGTCTCCCCCTGACCTCTCAGCCCTGTGGCACGCCAGATGGTGCTGATGCCTCTGCTCCCCCACGCGCACCTGTCCACACCACCCCCGTCCATTCTCCCCCTTTCCCACTGACCCCACCTCCCCCCCTGACCTCTCAGCCCTGTGGCTCGCCAGATGGTACTCATGCCCCTGCTCCCCCACTCGCACCTGCCAGCACAAGCGCACGAAGGCGCAAACGCCAAGAAGGAATCTGAGCAGGGTGAAAAGGTGGCCGGGGGTCAGGTGGAGTCTCATGTGGATCCTCAGGTGGATTCAACGGAGCTGGTGGTGGTGGCGGGTGGGGGCGCTGTGAAGGTGCTGCTGTTCGAACCCCTCGTGGGACTTGGCACTCCTGTGAGTTGCTTGGCTTGCTGTAGCTCTCTCTTCCATACTTGCGATCCCTGGGTGGCGGGTTGGGGCGCTGTGAAGGTGCTGCTGTTTGAGAGCCCCTCGTGGGGCTGGGCACTCCTGTAAGCCCCTCTCTTCCTTTTGAGTCGATTTGAAAATTGCCATCTGGATAAGGGCCCTTTTGTAAGAAACACCTCTTTTTACGGCCTGTTTTTTGCCGACTTTCCGGTTATGTTTAGGCAAAGTCTTCAGCATTTCTTCGGGCTATTTCCTAGGCGCTTCCTGAATTGCGTCTGAATTGCTCCGGCTCAACCTTATCCATGCGTTCCTCCTTCCTTCCGCTTTACGTCTCCTCTCCCTCGTCGTCTCCTCCTCTCAGTTGACTTTTGAGTCGACTCAAAAGTCACCAACCCGGCTCACCCATATTCATGCGTTCCTCCTTCCTTCCGCTTTACGTCTCCTCTCCCTCGCCGTCTCCTCCTCCTCTCAGGAGATCGAGTTTCTCAAGCCAGGCGCTTTCACACCCTCGGAGCTGGACATCATAGTCAGCACCGTCCAAGCAGCGATCGACAGCTCAGCACCCTTCCGGCCTCAGCCGCGGTCTGGGCCAGGTGGCAGCAGCCGCAGTGGTGGCGTTGGTAGTGGCCATGCCAACAGGAGTGGCTCTCTGTTGCCGTCTCCTGACAAATCTCCTGACAGAAGCACAAGCGGCAAGAGCTTGAGTGGTAATTACAGCAGTGGCGGTTATAGCAGTGGTGGTTACAGCAGTGGTGGTTACAGCAGTGGTGGTTACAGCAGTGGGCACGGCGATGGGAGGAGAAGCTACTATGGTGGTGACAGTGGTGGTGGTGGTTACAGCAGCAGGGGTGCCTTTGGTGGTGGTGGTGGTGGTGGGGAGAGGCACACCGGCATGGATCAGGCAATTGCCGAGAAGCTTCAGCGCATGGGAGTGATGGTTTATGCTCCTGGAGGAGAGGAGGGAGGGGGTGCGAGGGGAGAAGGGGAGTGGGAGGATGGGGATGAGGAGGAGGAGGAGGAGGAGGAGGAGGAGGAGGAAAAGGGGGATGAGAGGAGGTGGATGGATTGGGGCAACCTGGTTGGATATGAGGAGCAGAAACGGTAAGAAGCAGTTCTTTGGTGTGTTTTGAGTCGACTCCAAACACATTGGGGCAACCTGGTTGGATACGAGGAGCAGAAACGGTAGAAAATGACGTGGTGCTGCTGTCCCTGCTTTGTCCTGACGTGTATGACAGCATTGCCAGAGCCACACGCACTCACTTTACCCATGTGCTCCTCCCGTTCCCTCCGCTCATCCCGTCTTCTCTGCCCCCACCAGGGAGATAGAGGACACGGTGCTGCTGGCGCTACTCCGCCCTGACGTCTACGACAGCATTGCCAGGGCCACGCGCACCCACTTTGAGTCCAACCGCCCTCGTGCCGTGCTGTTTGACGGCCCGCCAGGTAAAGCTGTGAGGAAGTGGGGGGTTTGGGGCCCTTTTTGTGGTACTGGCGGCATTGCCAGGGCTACGCGCACCCACTTCTAGTCCAACCGTCCCCCGGCTGTGCTCTTTGATGGCCCGCCAGGTGAGGATGTGAGCTCTTGAGGATATTGGGGGGTTGTGAGGGGCCTGTGGTGCTGGCGTGGCATCGCATGTTCCTTGTAACTTGGCTCATGTGTGTGGGGCATCACACACATGAGCCACGCGCCATGTGCTCATGTAACGTTACATGAGCCACGCGGCATGTGCTCATGTAACGTTACATGAGCCACGCGCCATGTGCGCATGTAACGTTACATGAGCCATGAGCCATGAGCCATAGCGGGTGTGGCATCACACACATGAGCCGCGCGCCATGAGCCATAGCGGGTGTGGCATCACACACATGAGCCACGCGCCATGAGCCATAGCGGGTGTGGCATCACACACATGAGCCACGCGCCATGAGCCATAGCGGGTGTGGCATCACACACATGAGCCACGCGCCATGAGCCATAGCGGGTGTGGCATCACACACATGAGCCACGCGCCATGAGCCATAGCGGGTGTGGCATCACACACATGAGCCACGCGCACGCTATGAGTTCGACTGGCCCCGTGCCGTACTTTTCGACGGCCCGCCTCGCCTGCTGATCAACAGTCTTTCAGAAAAAACTTCTGGGCTCCAAGGCTTTTACAGCTTCACTGCATCTCTTTCTACTCTCCTTTTGCCAATTCTCCTCTCCCTCCTGACCCTCTTCTTTCCTCCTGTACCTTGCACCCTTCACTCCTACCAGGCACTGGGAAGACCTCGTGTGCAAGAGCCATGGCCAAAAGAGCGGTGAGTTCCATGCATCCGCCATGCCATGCCATGCCATGCCATGCCATGCCATGCCATGCCATCCCATGCCGGCTGCCATGCCATGCCACACCATGCCTTGCCCTGCCCTGCCCTGGTGTACATGCCACTAGAATCTATAGCATCCAAGAACTATGGGTAGAGCGAGCACCAGCTGACATATCGTCCTCTCCCCCGCCTTTCCCCCTTCAGCTGGCAGAGTGTGCCCCTGGTGTACGTGCCGTGCCTCTCGAGTCAGTGGCATCCGTGTTTAAAGTGAAGTTCTGTGACGTCTCAAAACACGTGTATAAAGTGAAGTTTTGAGACGTCTCAAACCTTCACTTTATACACGTGGCTTCTCGGGTCAGTGGCAGCCAAGTACTAGGGGTAGCGCGAGCGCCAACTCTAGTTTTGAGGCGCTTCAAAAAAGGTAGCGCGAGCGCCAACTCTCGACCGTGTTTGGTTGTGCTGCTGCCTCTTATTATCTCCCTCCCTCCCTCCCTCCCCTTTCGCATCACACCCCCACCAGAGCGTGCCCCTAGTGTACGTGCCGCCTAAGTTGCGGAAGACGCGTCTAGCGTCTTAGACGCGTCCGTCTAGACGCAGCGTCTAAGACGCTAGACGCTAGGCAGCATGGATTAGACGCAGTATTAGACGAAAACCCGGGCAGGCCTAAAAAAATCGTTCGGGCAGACCAAAAAAAGTTCTAAGGGGGATGGGGGGGGTGGGGAACATGCACCTATGTCACAATGGGGTGCATTTTTCCCCGTGCCATATTTTTTTTCCCCATTTTTAGACTTCACAAAAAAGTTCACATATCATCATATATAGTTAAGTTTCCATGTCTCTCTAGTAGTAGCAACCTCGAAGACCATTACTACTACTACATCTCTCTGCAATCACTACGCGGACATGGTTGCGCGGTGGAAAGAGGTAAACCCTAAGGGTTTTCGAAAGAGATTTGAAAGAAATGAAGGTTGGGGAGCACAAATGAGGGATTTGTGCTCCCCAACCTCTTGGTGGTTAACCATAGAGGTTGGGTTTTCTAGATAATATGCGGTGAAGTGTGGTATGTGTTCAATTTTGGTTGGGGGGGATTCAAATTTGCTTGGGGGGCTTGTTTATGTGGTCGAAATAGGTGGGGAGGGGCTTGAATGGCGCGAAATTGAATTTCGCGTCGAAATGGCGAAATTCAATTTCGCGCGCGGGGAAATTTTTTCTTCGGGCTGCCCGAAATTTTTTTGGCCAAGCGTCTTGCGTCTAAATGTGCGTCTTGCGTCTTCCGCAACTTAGCGTGCCGCTTAGCATCCAAGTACTATGGGAAGGGCGAGCGCCAGTATGCTCTCCTCCCTCTCCCATCTCACATCAGGGCGTGCGTGCCCCTGGCGTATGTGCCTCTTGAGTCCGTGGCATCCAAGTACTATGGGGAGAGTGAGCTGCATCTGTCCCCATTGTGGACCCATCTGCTGTATTCTACCGCTCACATTCCCTCCCCTCCTCTCCCCCTTCCCCCCTTCAGAGCGTGCCCCTGGTGTACGTTCCCCTCGAGTCTGTAGCATCCAAGTACTATGGGGAGAGCGAGCGCCAGCTGTCGAACGTGTTTGCGCTGGCCAATCAGCTGCACCCAGGTGGCGCCATCGTGTTCCTTGATGAGGTGTGTGTGGGGGGTTAAGATGGGGGCAATGAGGAGGGGGGCAGGAGGCAGGGGGGAGGGGATGGAGGGGACGAGGGCCAATCAGCTGCATCCAGGTGGCGCCATCATATTCCTGGATGAGGTGGGTGGGGGTGGGGATGAAGGGAGGTGGGAAAAGCAGGGATGGGGAAAAAGGGGGGTAAGTGGTGGAGCCAGCCAATCAGCTGCATCCAGGTGGCGCCATCGTGTCCCTTTATGAGGAGAGTTGAGGGGGCGTGAGAGAGGGCTAAGGGGGAGTGGGGGAGGGGGGCAGGGGGGCAGGGGGGAGGGTTTGGAGGAGCTGAGGGCCAATCAGCTGCACCCAGGGGGCAGCATCGTGTTCCTAGATGAGGTGCGGATTGAGGTTGATGAGAGGGCTGTAGGGGGGACGACTCTTTTTCATTACATGACTTCAGCACTAGGTTGTTGTGCACGTGGCAGGTGGATGCGCTGGCAACAGCGAGGGACAGCGACATGCATGAAGCCACGCGGCGAGTCCTGTCCGTGCTGCTCAGAGAGGTGTGTTTCTTGAAGCAGCTCATATGCCCTGGGTGAGTTCAAATGACTTGGTGTTTCTAAGTGCCATGCATGACAGCACTGGCAACAGCGAGGGACAGTGACATGCATGAAGCCACGCGGTGACTCCTGTCCGTGCTAGTCAGAGCGGTGTGTTTCTTGAGCCACGCGGCAAGTTCTATGCCACGGCACAGTTCTATGCGGGCACCGACGGTGATTTTTGAGTCGACTCAAAAGTCAACTCAGTTCTATGCGGGCACCGACGGTGACTTTTGAGTCGACTCAAAAGTCAACTCAGTTCTATGCGGGCACCGACGGTGGTGTTCATGTGAAGAACCCCACCGATCAGCCGGTCAAATGCTTTGCTGACGTCATGAAGCTCATTCAAGACGTGGGTTGGCAGGCTACGAATCTCCCAGGTTGCCATCCCACGTCTTGGATAAGCTTCATGATGTCAGCAAAGCATTTGATCGGTGAGGTTGTTCACATAAACACCACCGTCGGTGTCCTCTTGCGCACCTGCATTTCCCTTTCCCTCCCGTTCTGCAATCTGAGGAAGGCATGGGATAAAGACACGGGATTGAAGGGGAAAAGGTGCTGATCTCCTTCAACACATCTTCCTCAAAAGGTGCGGCAACGTGATCTCTTTCTGCTGCTGAGGAAGATGTGTGTTATCTCTCACCTACTTCATGTTGGTTTTTTAGAATTGTCAAAGATGTGTGTTATCTCTCACCTACTACACACCCCTTGCTCCATTCCTCTCGCTGGTTGCAGATGGATGGGTTTGAGCGGGATCGGGGCATCGTGGTCATTGCTGCGACTAACAGAAAGGAAGACCTGGATCCGGCTCTCATCAGGTGATACCTGTTGCATTGTGGGTAATGACAAGAATTACCTAGATATTTTAGTCGCCTGAAGCGTGGTTATTGCTGCTACCAACAGAAAGGATTGCCTGGATCCGGCCTTCATCGCGTGAATCTTTTTCCCATGGCATTGCATAACCGCTATTCCTGTTCACAAAAGCGCTCCAGAAGTAATGCTTCTGAAACTACTGAAACAATGCTCCATCCATGCCCCATCCATGCCCCATCCATGCCCCATCCATGCCCCATCCATGCCCCATCCATGCCCCATCCATGCCCCATCCATGCCCCATCCATGCCCCATCCATGCCCCATCCATGCCCCATCCATGCCCCATCCATGCCCCATCCATGCCCCATCCATGCCCCATCCATGCCCCATCCATGCCCCATCCATGCCCCATCCATGCCCCATCCATGCCCCATCCATGCCCCATCCATGCCCCATCCATGCCCCATCCATGCCCCATCCATGCCCCATCCATGCCCCATCCATGCCCGAGGTTTGAGGCAACACAAAAGTCGTCTCATTCCATGCCCCATCCATGCCCCAACCATCTTGTCCAGTCGCTTCAATGCAGCTCTCACGTTCTCCCTTCCAGATGCACGCACGAGCACTGATCACAACTCTTCCACTAGTATCGCTTTCGTGCCTTCCTTATGCCCCACCCATGTCCCAACCAAATTGTCCAGCCGCTTTGATGCAGCTATTACATTCTCCCTCCCAGACGCACACACCCGGGCTCTGATCATCGCTCAATACGCACGCCACCTCACTCCGGAGGATAGAGAAACCCTTGCAAAGGCATGCGACAAGTGAGTGCCTGAGTTCATTGTTTGTTTATCCCCTTCCATAATATCTTTCTTGACGCTCACATTGGCGTGCGATCATTACTCAGCACGACTTGCACGGCATGCGCATGCGGTAAGTAATTGTATGGTTTTTTCTTTGAGTCACCCCGCTTCATTGGTTTACACACCCGCCACCTCACACGAGAGGATGGAGGAGTCCTTGCATGGGCACACAGCTTTTTTTCTCTCTCCCCTCTCCTTTTCTTCGCATGCTTGCAGCATGTCTGGGAGAGATATTCGCGATGTCTGTGAGCAAACTGAGCGGCACTGGGCGTCCAAGGTGCGAACGCACTGCACTGTTTGTCACTTATTTTCGTGATGTATTTGTTTCCACATGTTTGCCCAAATGTCAGTCACATTTTACCTTTTCAATTCATGCATCACTGGTATGTCATTTTTGCACTTGCAGCTGATAAGGAAGATGGGTGTGAGTCCGAATGATGAAGCAAAGTTACCAGGTGTATCCTTGTATTTGGAATCTGCTGCTCAAAGACGGAACTCGATGGGGTGAAGGCGGAGCAGAGGAATGGCATAGCTCGTGTTGCTCGTGAGCAGATGAACTCGTGGCATAGACGGAACTCTATGGGGTGATAAGCAAGGAGCCTCCACATAGTAGGTATGTTTTGCAGGAAAAATATGAGCAAGGCACGATGGATGGAAATTCATAAAGCTCCGTTGTTCCCGTACATCTGCGTGGAGTATTATAAAGGGCGGAACATGAAGAAGCGCCAAACAGAAGCATTATATTTTGAGCCTATAACATTTTAACTTCGACTGTGATGATTCTACCATGGCTATTGATATCCTTGTACGCTGTACAGGAGGTGTGAAGCCTGCATTTATGATGTGGTTTTCAAATGCTCGGCTGCAATTTACAGCCTACAGCCAGATCGTTGACAAATGTTGATCGGTGACTGGTGGCGCGCGGTGGACGACTCTTGTCCACACAAGCCCTTCGGATAATGACATTGATTTCAGTAGAGGATACGCCGTGCTGTGCACAGAATCGCTAGCTGGCTGTAAAATCTGGCATTACGCGCCACGGATTGGTTGGCTTTGGCTGAGCCTTCGGAATCTCGTGGGCGGATGAACCGTAGAACACCACGGAAACAAGACTTCCGAAACTTCTCGTTCCTGTAAAATTATTGTCGTGTGCATTTCCTTCCACTCAAAAGCCCGTCACAAAGTTGTTTTCTGAGGCATGTTTAACAGAACTTACTGGTTGAGGTGGCAGAAACATGAAGTTTAATCGCTTCTCCCAGCTTCAGTCAACGCAGCCTCTCAGCTGGCAGATTCGATTTGTAGGTGCGAAGGGATGATTGTGTTTGCCCAAGGTATTGAGACTCGATGGGGTTCGATGGTCTTCTTTGCTCGTGGTTTTTTACCCTGTATTGACGTTTGGGTGTCGGATCTGCTTCACACAGTCGTTGAATTGGGGTGGGGATCAACTGTGCAGTGCACCACAGGCCCATTCACACGAATTTGTTTGGAGGACTTCCTTGGCTCTCAAGATATGGGGGGGGAGGAGGAGGTAAGGAGGGAGGCAGGTCCTGTCGCTTGGTGTGACTGGTGGAGAGGAGGAAGAGATGAGGGATGGGAGGAGGCCGGGAGGAGGGGGGAGTGGGGGTGAGTGAGGGCTGGAGAAATGATGCAGATTGGTGGGATGGCAGACTGCTTGGGGCGAATGGATGACAAACAGGGACGAGATATGTGTGAGGGGAGAGATTGCTGGCGCAAACACCGCCGCACACCCACCCACCCATCACATTTCCACTCGTTCCACCCATTCCACTTACTCTCCTTCTGTTCGTAGTTTTGAATCGTTGGGTTTCAGTTCGTGAATCGTACGAGAGGCTGTGGATTACCTACCCTTTCTTCGCGTTTTCACTAGGTGTACTTTTCACATAGCGGTCTAGACAGTACGGACGATTGTCGTGTCGAACTTCATCTTCTCCTACCTCTCCACTCTACTCATATCGTTCAAAGGAGAGAGCATCCGCGATATGAACGTGTGCGAGTCGTCGTCCGAAGCCGGCTTCCCCGGCATGACTCACGGGATCCCATCGTATCTAACGGGACACTATCCTTTCGCAAGTGCGTGTTCCTGAACTGGATCCTCACAAATCTTTTATGTTGTTATTTCACACGATGCATTCTTTTTCCACAGACAGTTTAATGTTCCGTTCCCGTCATCTGTGCGACCCTGACCACTTCACACGTGCTCCACCGTGATGCCACGTATTCTGCTTGCCTCATGCCTGATGTGTCGCTTTTCTTGCCCTCTCTCTGCGTTTCATTCTTCCGTCTTTCCTTCTTTTCTCGTACGCAGATTACGGCGGCCAAGCGTCGTATCACTTCGGCGCGCCGTTTCCCCCCATGTACGGCGCAGCCATGCACATGCACCTTCCGCCACACATGCCTCCGCACGGGTCCGCGCACACATCCGCGCACGGAACGGCGCTTGCAGCGGCGCACGCAGCGGCGCATCCAGGCTACGGGTTCCCCCCTCCGCCGTCCGCTCGACATCGTTCAACTTTCCATGCCGCCGCAGCATCAGGGCCCACGAAGAGACTCCGCCGCACCGGCCGGTCCGATCGGGACAGTATGGGTCACATCCCCACGCCTTTTTTCAACGAGAGCCCGGTAGATGTCGAGATCGACGGTGCTGATCAGCAGGCGGGAGGCGACAACGCGGGGTTTGGCAGCAGCAGCGGTGGCGATCCCTTATTCGACGAGCTTTCCTGGGGATTCCCTGATCTTGAGTTCAAGCCAAAGCTTGACTCCGCGGCGGAGGCGACAACCGATGTGCGAAACGCCGACTTGCAATTATCTCTGGAACCGACTGCGATTTCTGATCTCGCGCCGCACGTGACGCGTGATGACGTGTTCTATTCGGAGTACTACCGTCATCCGGCGGCCGACTATCCTCCAATGGCGAACCCGTATCACGCGGCGTACTACCAATCTCATCCATCTCATCATCCGCTCTACAGTCATCACTTCTACAAGCAGCGGCACGCGGAAGCCGCAGCGATGGCGAGGCAAGCTCGAGTAGCGGCGACGAGAGAGGCGCTCGCAGGAAGAATCGGCGCGCAGTCAATCGCAGGGCGAAGCTCGCAATCGGTCGCAGGACGAAACGTGAAGTCGCCGGGTGTCGCACACGCGAAGGTGACGGGGAAGAGAAAGGGAGGAGACATTCTTGCCGACCCGAGCACGCTCGGCGGAGGTTTGGAATTCGAGGATCATCCCGATTTCGCCGCCGCCGTCGCGGCGAATGAGCCGTGTGCTGTCGTCCCGTCGCGCGCCGATCGCGCCGGTTCTCCTGCGGACCTGCTCGTTCCGTCGTCACCGTCCGTTCCGCTACGACCTGCCACTTCCGTGGAAACCGCTCCCACATTTCCAGCTGCGCCCGGCCGTCCGTCGCTCTCCCTCGCTCCCGATCTCGACGGCCCGTGTCGTTTCGCCATTCATCCTTCGCTACCCAGAGACCGCGATGATGCGACTCCCGCGGTCCTATTCCCGCCTGTTCCGCGTATTCCTGCTGCGATTTCATCCCCCGTCGTCCCTTCCGCTGTGCCTTCCGCGGTGCCGTCCGCTGCTGCGAGTATTCCGCCGACAGTCGATCCGAAGCGAAGAAGGTGGGTTTGCGTGTTCTAGTGAACTCCGCAAAGTTTGAAGCTCATTCTGAACGTCTTGAGTGTCCGTCGGTATTCTCGCGACTCTTTCGTCGATGTGACGTCAAACTCGGGAAGAGTTTCAAGTCCACCCCAAGTCACCTCGTCATTTACCTTTCCCAAGCCGCCTGTCCTGTAACGTAGGAACATCTCTTCCCTTCACCTATCTCAGACCCACTTCGAAAGCGCCTTCACTCCAAGCTAACGCTTGCAGAAACTATTCACTAACTTCTAGGGTTTCCTTGATGCTTGCCTGTGGTGTGGATATGGTTGTGGGATCTGGATGTGCGATGATTGGTCCATCTGATTACTTGCGTTACAGGTTGCTCCGCAACAGAGTCAGTGCTCAACAAGCTAGAGAGAAGAAGAAGCACTACATCAATGTGAGCACTACTGTTCTTTTCAAACCTGACGCACACTAGTGATATGAGTTAGCATTGCAACCCTCTTTATGTCTCTTCTCAGTTTTTATTCGTTCTGGGAGGGTGTTGGGCTGGACGTTTTGCAACGGTGAGTGCCAATTGTTAGCACCTAATGCCTACTTAAATCCTTCACATGCAGGGGTTGGAAGGGCGCGAAGCAGCACTTACTGTGGAGAATGAGGCGTTGGAGGCCACAATTGCTGCTCTTACAAAGGTGGGTACTTTTTTACTCCTGAATATTTACGCTTGAATGCGCGCGGCTCCTGTTTTTCCACACCGTACTTCTGGCGGTCTTATCATAACATGTAGTTGCTGCTAATGGGTTTGTTGCCTCTGCTTTCTATTATTGCAGGAGAATGCTGAGCTTAGGTCGAGGCTGAGACGCAGAGTGGTCTACCAATGAACTTCTGGGTCGAGATTGTGAAGGTTGAGCATAACTGGCCTATCATGTTAACCCTGATAAACTAGTCTTTCTACATGGACAATTGTTGTAGCATTAGTCAGAGTTGTACCATTCTTTCAATAATATCAACTCTACTCTGAGTGGTCATGCTCACACCGTTAGAAACACATGAGCTGAGCTACTTCAAACGCGTATTAAATTGCAGAACTCTGTCAATCACCCCTAAATTGCTGTCAGTACTTCAGCATCCACCGCTGTCACTTCCCAGAATTCGTCACCTACATCCCACAGATTACGCTAGTTCCCGCGCACCCGACAACGTACTTGACAGTCTCCGTCAGCCCCTGACTTTCACAACTCAGCTGGCAGGCATGGCGGCAGCAGGCGTCGCCGTCACTCGTTTCGCGACGACCTATCCGTCCAATTTGTTGCCCATCGACTCGCTACAGAGTTCTTCGCTAACCCGTCTTACACCTCCTAGAAGCACCCCGCGCGTCCTCTTAGCAGGACCGAAATCCAGCGGCTTCGACGGCATGGCGACTCCAGCATCGTTGCTAACCAGCAAAGCCGCATTCTCCCGCGGATTTTCCGCCGGTATTTGCGGCACAGCGACGCCGAGGCTGTCAGGCGGGCGGCGGAGCGTCATCCGCGCATCCGCGGGGGAATCGGAAGGCGCGGGGAAGAGCGCAGGGGGGAAGCGGGAGGAGCGCGCGGGGCCGACGGCGGAAACCTCTCCGCTGGTGCGCTTCGCGTGGTATGCATCAGAGGCGTTCGGGAAGGCAGTGGCGGCGGTGCGCGGAGGGGAAGCGGAAGGCGGAAAGGGGAAGGGCGGAACGGCGGAAGGGGAGCCGGCGGTGGTTGAGCGCGACGCGGCGATTAAAGCGCTCAGGGAGGACTATGACAAGTCATACTTCGTGACAGGTGATACGTGGCAGATGGGGATTGGTGGTCCTGCATGTGGCAGATAAATATTGGTCATGTGAATCCTCCGCGTATCTTATGTCGTTTTCACGAGCCACTTGCTCTCCATATCCTCCTTCACGGCTCCAACACCCCCCCACCCCAACCTTCCCCCCCCCCCCCCCCCCCCTAACTTCTTCCCCTTCCCTCCCCACGCCTGCCATGCCTACTTTCCCGCGTTTGCCCATCAGGCGAGATGACCATGTGGCTGTACGAACCAGATTGCGAGTTCGCCGACCCCTTCGTGTCGTTCAACGGTCGAGATCGCTTCAAGCAGAACGTGTCCAACCTCGGGTCATTCATGGAGGAAGTTTCCTTGAAGATTCTTGACTGGCAGGAGTCAGAGGTATCTTATTCTGATTACACTGTTTTGAAGCTCGCTGTGATTACACAACCCCTCCAGGTGACTTTTGAGTCGACTCAAAAGTCTCGCTGTGATTACACAACCCCTCCCTTTGACTAACGTCTTCTTTCATTTCATGTTCACTGCTATATTGCATTGCTAATGTCTCATTCTTGTCATTGTAACCGCAGGGTACGGTTACCACCAAGTGGAGATTCAGCTGCGTGCTGGGCCTCCCATGGCGCCCCATTCTTGCCGGTAAGCCCTCTCCTCCCATGGCGCCCCATTCTTGCCGGTAAGCCCTCTCCTCCCATGGCGCCCCATTCTTGCCGGTAAGCCCTCTCCTCCCATGGCGCCCCATTCTTGCCGGTAAGCCCTCTCCTTCGCATCGCTGTGGTGGTGAGTGGCATTGCTCATTCACACTCTTTCTAGTACTCATGTCTTCCTCCTAGTGTAGCTCCTGTGTGTGTGTGTGTGTGTGTGTCTGTGTGTGTGTGTGTGTGTGTGTGTGAGAGAGAGAGAGAGAGAGAGAGATGTGTGTGTGTGAGAGAGAGAGAGAGAGAGAGAGATGTGTGTGTGTGAGAGAGAGAGAGAGAGAGAGAGATGTGTGTGTGTGAGAGAGAGAGAGAGAGAGAGAGAGTGTGTGTGTGTGTGTGTGTGTGCGTGCGTGCGTGCATGCGCACGCGCGCGCGTGTGTGTGTGTGTGTGTGTGTGTGGGGGGGGGGGGGGGGGGGGGGGGTGGGTGGGTGCGTGCGTGCGTGCGTGCGTGCGTGCGTGCGTGCGTGCGTGCGTGCGTGCGTGCGTGCGTGCGTGCGTGCGTGCGTGTGTGTGTGTGTCTCCGTCTGTCTGTCTTTCTATTTGTCCATCCCTGTCATCTGCAATCTCCTCTATCCTCTCTACCTGCCCTTCCCGCCGTTCTTTCTCTTCCTCCCTACACAGCATCCGGGTCTACAGACCATTTTTTCAGCGATTCAACAGGAAAAATATACAAGTAAGCAAGAAACACTCAGTCTTTCCCTGCTTGGAAATTGCCGTTGTCTTGCCGTGCAGTCGCAATCACACAGTCTCTCCATCCCTAGTCCTGTCCTGTCCCAATTGTCTCTCTGCCTCTCCATCTCACAAGGCATGTGGAGCGGTGGGACATTTCCCCTGCAGACGGCATCAAGCAGTTGCTCAAACCAAACTTTAAGCTCAGAGAGTGTATTCACACTGTCCTGTCCACCCCGCCATGCCCCCTCCTCTTGCTTTCTCACCAGGCATGTGGAGCGGTGGGATATTTCCCCTGCAGATGGAGTCAAGCAGCTGCTCAAGCCAAATCCTAAACTCAAAAAGCGCTAGTTCGCATTGCATGCCACAAGCCACCTTCTCCCTCCTCTCACACAAAAGGAAACAATCCTTCCCCTCTGCAACCGCTGAAGACAAGTGCGAAGCAGTGTAGCAAAGTTCACCTGCTGTGTTGTGTTGAGTTCGCACATTTGTGGTACTTATCATTATTGCTTGTACGTAGAAGCTTCTTGTACTTTTGTGTTGTATATTGGTTGGTTGTTAACTAAAATCGAATGTTAGTGCAATACTGCCACATGAGAGTAACGCAGAACAGCTATGGAAAAACTACAAAAATACACCGCACGTAAGCAATTCTGGCCATTCTGGGCTTACAGAAAAATGACACCCACATTGGCTAGGAAAAAACAAGGACCCCCTAGGCCTGGCATGAGATTGCTTAAAATCATGTCAGACCGAGCTAGAACCCATGGTCATAGGCATACGGTAAGTTTCCATCTCGTTGTGACTGTAACATAATGTAGGAGTATTGACTTAACTGCGCACTCTCGAGTGCGCATCAAAACTTATGGTTCTGCTCCCCACTCAGGTCAGCTTCATGATGCCCGGGAAAGACGGGCGAATGGCCGCCAGGGGTTCACCGTAGCCGACAGGGACTGTTGGTGGGACAGGAGGGTTAGAGGAAGGGAAGAGGGGAAAGGATGAGGAAAGTATGAGGGGAAAGAGGGTTCACTGTAGCCCACAGGGACTGTTGGTGGGGGAAGGGGAGGGTTGTAGGAGAAGAAGGGAGCTACGGCGAACCCATTCCTTCTTTCAGGCGTCCGAAGCTTTGATGGGGTAGAGAGGAATGGGGGAGTGAACAAGGGACAAGGGGGGAATGGATGCCATACCATACGCAATGGGTTCACACCATACGCCAGGGGTGACTGAAAAATATATGCCGCTCCCCAACCCTTCCCACCCTCCTCCTTCCTCTCCTCCCCTCCAATCCCCCACCCAACCACTAGCATGGAGCACACAACACGCACCTCCATCGTCCACCAGGAAATCGACCACTGTGCCAGCATGCTCCGTCTGTACAGAAACAAAACAGCAACAAATGCGTTACAAGGGAGCAGTTATTGTTAACAAACTTGGCAGCAAAATAGGGTTCAGGGGGCGCTTATTTCAAGAAACTTAGCAGCACGTGATGTACAAAAGAGCAAAGGTGCAGCAACAACAGAAACAACAGGGGCGGGGTAGACAGCGAGAGGGGCGGGGACACCAAGAACACACAGCGGCGGGGTAGAGAACACACAGCGAGAGGGGACGGGAAGACAGGAAGGAACATGGCCATGGGAAGAAGGGGACAGTGCGATCCGGTTCTTTGCCACAGAGGTCCTCATCAGAAGGGAAAACGTGGTCCTTAAGGTTCAGGTGCGACAATGCACCTTGAAGACCACTGAGTCCTGGCATGGGCGCATCAGCAGATATACCCTCTTGCACCCCTGCGCACCGTCTTCCGACCCCTTGCACCCCTGCGCACTGTCTTCTGACCCCTTGCACCCCTGTGCACTGTCTTCTGACCCCTTGCACCCCTGTGCACCGTCTTCTGACCCCTTGCACCCCTGCGCACCGTCTTCTGACCCCTTGCACCCCTGTGCACTGTCTTCTGACCCCTTGCACCCCTGTGCACCGTCTTCTGACCTCTTGCACCCCCTTGCACCACCAATTAATACGTCTTCTCTCCTATCCCACCCTGACACGTACCTCAATCGTGAGGTTGGTTCCCAGCTGCTCCAAAAAGCAAATGGCTTGTCCCTTCTTGACCACCGCACCCTGTTTGTACGAGTAGGGTGAGAGGGAAGGGGGTGGGAGGGTAAGGAATGGGGTGACGAGGGAGAGAGATCTCTTAGTGAGAGGGAAAGATGCAAGGTTGGTACCCAGCTGTTCCAAAAAGCAAATGGCTTGTCCCTTCTTGACCACCGCACCCTGTTTGTACGAGTAGGGTGAGAGGGAAGGGGGTGGGAGGGTAAGGAATGGGGTGACGAGGGAGAGAGATCTCTTAGTGAGAGGGAAAGATGCAAGGTTGGTACCCAGCTGTTCCAAAAAGCAAATGGCTTGTCCCTTCTTGACCACTGCGCCCTGTTTTGTACGAGTAGGGTGGGGTGGGTTGAGGAGGGGGGTTACATGGTGCGGGGGAAAGATGCAATTGCCGCTCCAAGCTGTTCTAATAAGCAAATGGCTTGTCCGGCTTGCCCCTTCTTGACCACCGCACCCTGTCGGTACGCGTGGGGTGGAGTGGGTTGAGGGTAAGGAATGGGTTGAGGAGGGAGAGGGTGGGTGGGGTGAGGAGGGTGGGCTGATGGGTGGGATGAGGTAGAGCGGGGTGAGGAGCGTGCAGGATTAGATAAGGTGCATGTGTGTGCTGTACCGAGCTCCATGCATGTGCGTGCTATAACAAACGTGTGCGCATGCATGTGCGTGCTATAACAAACGTGTGCGTGTGGATATGTGTGCTATAACAAACGTGTGCGCGTGCATATGTGTGCTATAACAAACGTGTGCGCGTGCATGTGCGTGCTATAACAAACGTGTGCGCGTGCATGTGCGTGCTATAACAAACGAGTGCGCGTGCATATGTGTGCTATAACAAACGTGTGCGCGTGCATATGTGTGCTATAACAAACGTGTGCGCGTGCATATGTGTGCTATAACAAACGTGTGCGCGTGCATATGTGTGCTATAACAAACGTGTGCGCGTGCATATGTGTGCTATAACAAACGTGTGCGTGTGCATATGTGTGCTATGACAAACGTGTGCGCGTGCATATGTGTGCTATAACAAACGTGTGCGCGTGCATATGTGTGCTATAACAAACCGCATGCACCTTTTCAGGTCGTTCCATTGAAGCACCCCTCATTCCAGACATCACCACACAAAAAAACTGCTGACTTTTGAGTCAACTCAAAAGTCAATAAAACTGCTACCACAGTAAGTTCACCACACTGTATATGGAAACAATCGGAGTGACTTTTGAGCCGACAAAAAAACTGATGCTGCAGTAAGTACACCACACTGTATATGGAGCACAATCGCCGGGCCGCGCTTGCTCTGGCAAAGCATGCCATTCTAGATTAATCGGTATGCCAGCCTCCTCTAGTACACCAGAGTCCAGCGCAGTGCACCGCATTGCACCACACTGTACCTCGAGCACGACTGGCAGGCTGTGTGTGCCCTTGTACAGCTTGCCACTTCGTACCGTACTGTGCACGACCCTACTCTAGACTGCCACACACCAATGTACCGCACCGTACTGCACCGCACTGTACCTCGAGCACAATCGGCCGGCCGTGCTTGCCCTTGTACAGCTTGCCACGTCGCATGATGCCCACCTGATAGAGGGAGCGGGAGTGGATAAGTGTGGGGAGGAGTGGAAAAGGGTGGGGAGGAGGATGGGAATGAGGGTGGGGGAATGAGGGTGGGATGATGATGGGAATGAGGGTGAGGAGGAGGATGGGAATAAGAGTGAGTGAGGAGGATGGGAATGAGGGTGAGGTGAGGAGGATGGAAATGAGGGTGGGGAGGAGGATGGGAATGAGGGTGGGGAGGAGGATAACAATGAGGGTAGGGAGAGGGATGGGAATGAGGGTGAGGAGGATGGGAAATTGGGAGTGAGACACCCATCTCGTACCTGCGACGACGTCACATAGATAAGGCCTCGTCGCTCGCCTTCTGGGGCTCAGAAGGCGATTTCAGCACTTTTGAGACGACTCAAAATTCAGCACAGGCTCCGTGGCAGCAGCGGGGTGGGGGGGGAGGGGGGGATAGAGGTCTCGCAGCAGTGGAAAGGATATGGGACGAAAGGGGTAATGCGCTCCTCCTCTCTCACCCGCGGCGACGTCACGTAGACAAGGCCCTCGTCGCTCGCCTTGGCGGGCTCCGCCGCCACTTCCGCCACAGGCTCGGGGGCAGCAGCGGGGGGGAGGGACTCCGCCATGGGGAAGGCGGGCACTGGCGCGGCGTACACCGCAGGGGCGGCGGCGGCCGCGGCGGAGGCTTCAGCTGCAGCCACGGCATGCCCGATGCTGCCGTCCACGTCCCTCTTGACGTGCAGGGAGAAGGCGCCGACCTGACAGAGGTGTGGGTTTGGGGAGGGTGGAGGAGAGTGAGGGGAGTCAAGGGGGGTACTTCGAGAGCAGCTGCAGCCACGGCATTCCCTGATGCTGCCGTCCACGTCCCTCGTCACAAGCAGCGAGAAGGCGCCGACCTGGGTGGGAGGAGAGGGCGGAGAGGGATGAGAGGGAGGAGCGTGAACGAGGGTACTGCAGCCGATGCTGCCGTCCACGTCCCTCTTCACGTGCAGGGAGAAGGAGCCGACCTGACAGAAGTGTGGATTTGGAGATAGTGGAGGAGAGGGAGCGGAGCTAAGAGGGTGCCTGGAAGAACAGCTGCCTCGTCCCCTACCGCACCTCACGTGCTTGCGTCGGTGCTCCCGTATCTGACTGTTTGCTTCGGTCGTCGCTTTCCTGTCTGTCCTACCCCTACCGCACTTCAAGTGCTAGATTTGGTCCTTCCGTACCTAAGTGCCTGCTTCGGTGGTACCGTACCTTGACCTTGAGCTCGGCGATGTGAGTCTCGTCGCAGAGCTCCATCAGCAGCGACTGCACCTGCGGGCGAAAGGGCAGGCCATGGGGCATGGGGCATGGGGCATGGGGCAAGGGGCGTGGGGGAATAAACATGATGGAGTGAGTCTAGTAGTTGCAGGCACTGAGTCTCTTTGCCCAGCTCCCTCAGCCGCGGCTGCGCGGCATCTGACCGGGGGGGGATGAAGGCAAACGTGGTGACGGAGAGGAGCGGATGTGACGGAACGCAACGAGAATGTGACGCTACGGAAGGGGAGAGAGAGGAGAACGAACGCGAGGGGACAAGGGGAGTGGAATGACGCGGAGGAACGACGGAGGCATGACAGGAGAGGTGTCAAGGAGAGGAGATTATCGCGGCGGAATGCGGAGAGAAGAGGGAAAGTGACGCGAGGTAACAAGGAGAGGAAAGTAACGCGACGGAACGAGGAGTGGGAGGGAACATACCTCGTCCGCAGTCGGCGCGGCCACAGCTGCGCCATTGCTCAGCTCCTCAGCCTCAACCGGCACCTCCTTCACGGCTCCTGAATAATAATAAAAACAATAAGTGAGTGAGGCTAGACAGGAGTAACAAGCTGTATCCACACACACAGAAAATTATTCATCAATATTGCATAATACAGGCAAACAGTCACAATGTAGTACTGGCGCAGTTAAGAGCGAAGAGCGGCGGTTCAAACGGTCGACTCCCATCAGTCTGAATGCGATCGAGTGGTTGTGAATGCGGTCGAGCGGTTGTGAATGCGGTCGAGCGGTTGTGAATGCGGTCGAGCGGTTGTGAATGCAATCGAGCGGTTGTAAATGCGGTCGAGCGGTTGTAAGTGCGCTTACCGTCCTCGACAGCAGCAGCGCGGCAGCGGAGGAGGTGGTTGCGACCCGCGCGGGGAGCGGCGGAGAGGGGAGCGGGGAGAGGCGCGGGGACGACGGAGCGGGCGAAGCTCGTGGAGGCGGAAGCGGCGGAAGCTGCTCTGCTGGCAGTGAGCGCTGCTGTGGGAACGGCTGAGAGGGACAGCATGAAGGAGAGGGAAATGGAAGGATAGGATACGGATGGTCAAACGGAATGGTACAATTGGAAGAACATGGGTTGTTTGTAGAACGGGGGAATCCGCTGTGAGAGTGCTTGAGAGAGCTGGACGAGAATGGAATCGCAAGCATGACAGGACGCAAATGTAAGATTTTACGCGTTGGTGGGCTGCTCTACCCAAGACGGACTTTAGGGTTTGTCTTGAACGCATAAGCGAAACTCGGAACGGAAGTATTACTGATGCGCATACTGCGGGGTTTGTGTGTAGCGTACCTGTCCCAGCTGCGATGGTCGCCATTGTGATTATATCGGTCGTGGAGGTTGTCGGAAGATGACGCTGCAGCTGCGATCAGGATCTTAGCACCTGATGACCTAAGCCGGCTGCTTAGGGAATCGTTAGGAGCGACTGCTGGGTGGCTGCTGCTGGTCAGTAAGAACTTACACTTGACTGAAACGACCAACTTATCCCGATTGAAATCCCAGCGACTGCTGGGTCGTGGCTTTCTCTGTGATCTGGTTAGATGGATGCAGGATGTTTCAGGATCACAACTGTAGTCCTGAAGCACAGACGCAGAAGGTTGCAGTGTTCACGGCGAATCACCATGCCCAACCGCTGAAACAAGCACTAAATCGTTTTGAAAACTTGTAAAACTGACGAAACCGTAGTCGCACTGTGTATGTGGTAAACTGCTTGTGCAGACCCCTAGCCAAGTGTCACTGCAGCAGCGACTGGCTGGTTTCTGGGCGAAAGGGGAACCCAAGAATTTGACGGAGATGATGACGGACGGACAGGTGGAGGCCGTCATGTGATCTCATCGGCAAGTTCAGGGCCAATAGTGAAGGCAGATGCAATTCCATCCTGCCGGTTTGTTCGTTCGTAAACGGTTGACGTTAGCGGATGGAATTCTCTTCCAAATGCGTCTCGCCAGCGGGGATGATCGTCCGCCGTGTCATGGTGCTGTGTGAGTGGTTCGAGGACCAAAGTCAATCCACTAGCCATCTGATGTCAGATCCAGAGCCTGGAGAACTGACGGCTGGCAGCAGTTTGATGAGCCCCTGCGTGGCTGTGACAGTTCGGTCACATCACTCGAGAAAACGAAATACCTGATATAGAATGGCTATCATCAGGTTATGGCTCACGGATACTACAGAAGTATAATACGATACGAAACGCTTGCTAGGTTGTGATATTGATAAACTCTGGGCATTTCCTATGTGGCAGCTTGCCAGATCACTTGGCATATTTCATACGTCAGAAATCGTGTCGGCGAAAATTCCCACCTCGAGACTCCATTGGCCACGTCATTCAGTGAGATCGACAGTCCTAGAACCTTGGTGGTCCCAGATCTTGAAGTTCCGAACACTTCCAATATCTGGCAGCGCCTCGCTCACGTGGTAACAGGCGAAAGCCGGCAGCATTTCTGTCAGTCTATTCTTCCTTAAACGAAACAACACAAAATCGTGAATATCGCGTGAAACGAATGCTGCATGCGAGATAACAAGGAACTGGAGTTGCAGCCTCCAGTTGTTCCTATTTAGCCCACAGCAACCCAGCACAATCTTGAAATCCATCATTTCTATGGGGTATCTGTGACTTCTGGTGGAAGAGCAGCTCCTCCTCCTAGTTCCGTTTGCTCCTTGCTTGCGGTTTCTCCCCTGTCGCGTTCCCTCCACACGACCAAGCGGCTGCACGATTCGCCACTGCTCCTGGACATCATGGCTTCTGCATCTGCTGTCAGCGTGGCGTGCGGCATCAGACTTAACACGTCCACTCACCAGGTAAACTCATCACAATTGGGTACAATAGTGATTTTAAGATACCGACATTTAATCCCAAATCTAACCAAAATTCAAACAAATATCTTTGCTGATTTTGTCGCATTGTTCTTCCTCGAAGAAATGCGTGCTGCAGAAGCCGTCAGTGGTCTTGGCGTCAAAGACGGCATTCATTCCGTCGCCGCTGCTTCTTACCGCCTACGCTTCTGGCTCCAAGAACGTCAGCTGCCGCGTCGCAACACGATGCTCTGCTTCCATCCATGCCGCTATGGCTGGTATGCGTGTCAAGTATTCTTCATTTACCATGCGACAAAATGGTTCCTCAGCCAGCTTTTTGTCGAACCAGCAATTTCTGGCTCATTGCAACCTTCTTGACTTTAATCACTTCTGACAGAAGTGATTCATAACATTGACTTCAATAATTGGCTTTTGTTTGTTTGCAGTGTCTCCATCGGAACTGGACGTGATCTCGAGAAGCAGCGAGATTGTTCCCGATTCAATCGTCGGCGGCCAATTTGAGAGGTGACACAATGTTGCCAAGTCAGTCTGCAATGTTTTACGTTCACCTTCTGCCAAGTCAATCTGCAATATTATACCTCACAATGTGTAACCCTTTGCCATTTGTTACAATTGTGTCACTGTGAACAACCTTTTCAGCTTCAAGCCCACTGCAGCGACCGTGTCGTCGGCTCTCATCCTCGGAGTTTCCTCCTTGGGGGAAGCTAAGTTCGACGTGAGTGTGCGCGTGCTCGTATGAGGGTGTGTTCGTTTGTGATTGTGCTTGATTAGGATTGCCTTTCTTTTCTGATGTGCTTTTATAAAATGTGATTCTATTTGGAACATATACCCTGTGCTCACTCTCCTCCAACTGTACATCTGCCATTTCTACGGCCAGTCTCTGGCCGTCCTTTCAAGCAACTGCTGACCGTCCTTACTGACGGTCCCCCTTACTCCCGCGCGTGCGTGCAGGGAGCGATCAAGAGCGCGTTGGCGTACGGCAAGTGCATGATAGCGCCGGAGGAAAACAAGTTCTCCTGCTTCCTCGATAAGGTCAGTCTCGCTATGGGGAAAAAGCCTCGATTTTATGGGGAATCGCTACTGATATCATGCCATTATTGGCGAATCCTAACCTCGAAGTTTGCATTATTATGGCATCACTGCCTTGATGTCAGCTGATCAATGACAAGGTTATACAATGAACGAGTCTGAGTTTTGCGACGTCAAAACTTGGTCAATCTGGCAAAGATACAACCACTGGTCCAAGAACCTTTACGTATGTACTTTGTTTCTTGTATGGTGTACGCATCCGTGCAGGCGCTGGTGAACGTGGGGAGGGAGCTGAGCCTCGAGGTGTCCGGGCGTGTGTCTACCGAGGTGGATCCTAGGCTGGCGCACAACACGGCCGCCATGGTCGAAAGGGTGAGTGAGACGCACATTTTGGTCTGCGACCGTGCGTGAGGTTCGGTGGGGATGCTGGTGAACCGAGTGCTGTTCAAGCTACGTACTGCCTTTTAAGGCTTCGAAGCACTTGAGAGCAGAGTAGACTCGGACTTCTTCACTTCCCCGCCCCCTCGCTGTTACCAGGTGCGCAACCTCGCGGAGCTGTACAAGGAGGTGGACGTGGGTGTGAACCGAGTGCTGTTCAAGCTACCCGCCACGTGGGAGGGCATCGAGGCGGCGAGGCAGCTGGAAGCAGAGGGCATCAAGACGCACGTCACCGGCGTTGCCAGGTGAGGGACGATTGAAGAGGGAGGTGGGGGGAAGTGGGAGCATTAGATGTTTTGTCAGGCATGTTAGGAGAACAGCGAGGCAGCTGGAAGCAGAGGGCATCAAGACGCACGTCACCGGCGTTGCCAGGTGAGGGACGATTGAAGAGGGAGGTGGGGGGAAGTGGGAGCATTAGATGTTTTGTCAGGCATGTTAGGAGAACAGTGAGGCAGCTGGAAGCAGAGGGCATCAAGACGCACGTCACCGGCGTTGCCAGGTGAGGGAGGAAAGGGAGCACTATTCCATCTCTTTCTACTCTTCTGCTTCCATTACCTCTCCCTCGCCAGAATTTTTAAAGGTTGCATCGCATTCCTCTCGTCCCCCGCCATCCCGTCCGTATTCTCTAATGGCCCTTTCATTGATAGTCAAGGTGAACAGACATACAAGGTATAGGTGTCATGCACATACAGCTATCACATTTTAGACCACCTACTTGTCTCTAAGTCGCTGCTGCCCCGCTTATCCCGTCCGTATTCTCTCTCTCTTCTCATGTCAACTCAAAGTATTCCTCCTCTGCTTCTCCCCGTCTGCAGCTTCGCCCAGGCATCAGCATGCGCGCAAGCGAACGTGGCAGTCATTCAAATCCCCGTCGGTCGAATTAAGGTACTACGAAGACACGTAACACATTCATGACCAATCGTGACCTACCATGTTTTTTTTCACTTCCTGTCCAGAGGCCCTGGACCGGGATTATATGCAATTATCTGTGAAAACAATCGCTTTTGGATTTTACTGGAAGGAGCGGTGGTGGTATCAGATCTCTTGCCGTTCTCAGTTCTGTCGCTCCCCACTCCTTCCTCTCCCTGCCAGGACTGGGCGCGCACGCACTCAGGCGACAAGGAAGTGGAAGCTGCAGCAGCCAAGGGCGAGGACCCTGGGGTCAGCCTGGTAAGGCGCACATGCTCGTGCAAATAGCAGCTTGTTGTTGTAGGTGATGTTTTAGAATTCGATAAAATTACCCGCAGGCAGCAGCCAAGCGCGAGGATCCTGGATTCAGCCTGGTAAGGCGCTCATGCACTTGCTGATTGCATAGCTCCTCTGGGCATTGTGGTCTCTCTCCCCCCTCTTGTTGTGAGCCGACCTGTCTTGTCCGTAATCGCATTTGTCAAGGAAGTGGAAGCTGCAGAAGCCAAGGGCGAGGACCCTGGCGTCAGCCTGGTAAGGCGATCATGCTCTTGCTGATGACATTGCTCCAATCCCAACCTCGGGCACCTGATGAATCTGCTGGTGGGGGATCGGCCTTGTGGTTTTGCCGGCCCCAATCCCTGTCATGCTCACCATTGCCCATCTCGGCTCATCTTCTCTCATCTTTTCTCATCTTATCGCATCTTCTCGCATCCCCCACCAGGTGCGCCGTGCGTGTGCGTTTATTGCCCGCAACAACTTCCCCACCAAGGTCATGGCATCCAACATCCGCAGCAAGGACGACGCACTCAGCCTGCTTGGGTACTATACACACATGCACATGCTCACATGCACACATGCGGCCCTGGATATGCCGCTGTCACATCTGCACCCAATTGTAACAAAGTGGGGGTGTACAATGTCCCATACGCCGTACTTTGCCTTATTATTATATGTGTTGTTTCACGTGCACTGATTACCTGGTGGTACCCCTCAAGGTGCTGAAGGCTTTAAAATACACTCCCTCCTATTACGTGTGCTCTACCGTACCTTACAATGCTTTCTTTTCCCTGCTCGAATCGATTGTGTAGCACTGACTACCTGGTGGTACCCCTCAAGGTGCTGGAGGCTCTGAAAGACACACCTGCGTCTCCTGATCTCAAACCTGCAGCACTCAGTTCAGCATCTGACAAGGTACGAGGCTCAATCATCCTTGTTATTGCATGTGCTTTGGTAATTGTGCCAAGCCCCGTACACTCCAGCACCTGTTCTCCATTCCACTCACATCTTCCTGTGTTCTATGACATTCTCGTCAAATGGAATCGTGCTACTCCATTTGTTTTAACAAATTGCAGGTCAAGCCTTGGGATATGGCGAGGTTCATGGCCAATATTGGTCCTTGTGCCCGCCAGCTGCTTCAGGCTGAGATTGATTCCGCTGTGTCTCAGGCGGAGAAGGTTGACAAGCACTTCAAGAAGATCTGGCCGCCCCCGAACGTGTGAAAGACCAAAAGATATAAAATTATGTTGTTCATAGTTACCAGTATTATGTTGGGCATTATGCCTCTCCGTCTGGTTTGTTTGTGTTGTGCTTATGTGTATGAAAGGAAGCTGCTGTGCTTACATTCTTATCGAAATCAGGGTGTTGAAAAACCAAGGGAACTGTCCGTGGGAAAAGTGTAGTTACCAGTATTTGCGGAGCTTGGAAATCCATAAGCACTGCATAAGTGTACCACATCTCATTTGCACAAATTTATGGGAAAATATGTCAATGGTAACTTACATGGGGCACTGTAACGCGTACGGTAACGATACAAATTTCATGTAGTTACCATTCGCGTGATGGGCTGCTAGTGTAGAGTTACCAAATGTGTTAAGCGAGTGACCAAACGTGTTAAGCGAGTTACCAAACGCGTTAAGCGAGTTACCAAATGCGTTGAAATCGTTACCGTACGCGTTACAGTGCCCCATGTAAGTTACCATTGACATATTTTCCCCAAATTTATCCCTTCCCCTCCGACTGTGGCCATTCTCGAGATCACCGTTTCTTGTCTGCCCAGGGAACAGCGCCAGCTTCATTTCTACGCCTACGGAACATCTACATTTGCTCTCCATGAAAATTCCAGGCCTCTCAGCTCAGCAGTCTCCCAATTCTTTCATTGAAATTCGTCAGCACTCAATTGTAGGCTGCCGCTACCATTTATGGCCGCCATTGCCGCTGCCTCTTTTAAAAATCCCGCAGCAGTTAAACTTTCGTTCGCACTCGGCAGGAAATCCCTTCACACCGTTCAGAAGAGCTTCTATTCTGCTTGCAAATACCAGTCCGAGAACCAGAGGGACTGTCTCCCAATCGCGAGGCTGTCGCTGCAGCGAGCTTCAGTTTGCAACCGAGCAGGTGCGACTGTGTGGAAACTCATTCGAAACCCGTCTGTGTGAAACGGATCTGCCGTGCGACATTCGTTTACCTGGATTATGTCGCGACGCGATTTTTTTTAAATGAAATTATATATTCCAGCACTAGCTCTCCTTTGTCTGTCAGATGACCGCTTCCTGTCAAATGGAGAGCGCATCCTCGCCATTGTTATTATTCAATGTGGTCCGACGTGCGTACTCATCCTTTTGCTCCTATTTTAGGCAGTGAAACCGAGGTCGCCGCGATCCAAATATTAAGTCAAATTAGGATTGATGTCGAATTCGCGAACTATTATAGCGTCAAATCACTCAAACGCTGAATTCAGACCTGAACCATAAACTCGTCCTCGATCTTCTTACTCGTGCAAATTTCCCGTTCTCCCGTTTGGCTATCCACCGTGAACTTGAAATGCCATCTCTTGTTCCGTGCAAATGGTACGGGCTTCAAAATGAACGCATCAGGTGCTTCCCGTTCTCTGTAGTCGACTCAAATGTCATCACGTGCTTTCCCATTCACCTGTTTTGGAAAGTAGCAATAGTTGTTCGAATTCTAAGTCCAGCTCTCGCTGTGTGCATTTTTTCCCCAATCCACGCCTCAGGTGCATTCCGTTCTCGCTCTCTCAAGCCCGTCGCAGCATTGAGTCTATTTTTTAGTCGACTCAAAAATATTCTCGAGTTGACTCAAAAACCGCGTGTATTGAGTCTATTTTTTAGTCGACTCAAAATTATTCTCTTCCATACCCACGCCTCAGGTGCACTCCGTTCTCGCTCTCTCAAGCCCGTCGCAGCAGCTGCCGGCCACTCTTCAGCATTCAGCAGCCAAGGGAATCAAGAGGGAAAGCAGGGAAGGCAGAGCAACGGAGCGGGGGACATTCAGATTGAGGGAGTGAGAGTGGGGGAGAAGGAGGGGGAGGGAGAGGGAAACGGAGAGGAGGTGTGGGAGGAGGAGATGGGCGAGAGTGTGGCAGCAGCGCGAGTGCGGGTGAGGCACGAGCTGTACGCACCCATCGAGCCTTATCAGTCCGGCAACCTTACTGTATCGGATGTGCATACAGTCTACTGGGAGGAGAGCGGCAATCCCAAAGGCCAGGTATGAATGGCGCCCTGACGTGAATCACGAGAGAGCGTGGCAGCAGCGCGTGTGCGGGTGAGGCATGAGCTGTACGCGCCCATCGAGCTGTATAGGTCCGGCACACTTGCTGTCTTGGACGTGCACACTGTCTACTGGGAGGAGAGTGGCAACCCCAAAGGCCAGGTATGAAGCCCTTACAAGGAAAGAGGAAGCGTGGCAGGAGTGCGTGTGCGCGTGTGCGGGTGAGGCTTGAGCTGTACGCGCCCATCGAGTCGTATTGGTCCGACACGCTTGCTGTCTCGAACGTGCACACCGTGTACTGCGAGGAGAAGGGCAGGATATCTCTGGCCCTACCAGCTCACATTTTCCTTCTCCCCTTCTCTTCCATCCACCCCCACCCAGCCCGTGATATTCCTACACGGGGGAACAGTAGGGGGTACCTTCCCAGCCAACTGGCGGTTCTTTGACCCGACGTTCTTCCGCATCATCCTCCTGGACGAATGGGGGGCGGGCAGGAGCAGGAGCAGGAGCACACCCCTTTCCCTTGTCCCCTCACCCTTTCTCCCTATGAAACCCCTTGTTTTTCCTATGGCAGCCTGTCATTTTCTTGCATGGGGGGCCAGGAGGCGGCACATCCCCGGCCAACAGGCGGTTCTTTGACCCGACGTTCTTCCGCATCATCCTCCTGGACCAGCGGGGGGCGGGCAGAAGCACACCCCACGCGTGCCTGGAGGACAACACCACCTGGCACCTGGTGGAGGATATCGAGACCCTGAGGAAACACCTGGGGGTCGATAAGTGGCTGGTGAGTATTCTGCTGGGTAGATTGCCAAATTTTCAAAGGTTTGGGACACCTCACGCGTGCCTGGTGAAGAATGCTACCTGGCACCTGGTGGATGATATAGAGACCCTGAGGAAACACCTGGCAGTCGACAAGTGGCTGGTGAGTGAGTGGAGTGCTGGGTTGAGCGAAGTCCTCAGTGCGTGATGGATTGGTTCTCAGCTCAGTTTCATTCGCCTGTTATTCCTCTCTGCGTGTGTGTGTGGGCATGTGTGTGTGTGTGTGTGTGTGTGTGTGTGTGTGTGTGTGTGTGTGTGTGTGTGCATGTGTTTGGGCATGCGTGTGTGCATGTGCATGGCAGGTGTTTGGAGGGTCATGGGGCTCCACTCTATCGCTCGTGTATGCAGCGACACATCCAGACAGGGTACGTGCGTATGTGTGTGTGATGGGGCATGGTGAGAATGGTGCGCGGGGGAGGGGTAGGGGAGGTGGGAGGCGGAGGGTCATGGGGTTCCACTCTATCACTTGTCTATGCAGCCATCCATGCACCCAGAAAGGTATGTGTTTGTTTCACTAGAACTCGGAAAATGTTGATGATCTTTTGAGACCCCTCAAACTTACTCCCACCTGCTCCCTCAAACCTTGCATCCTTCGCCTCTCATTCCTCCGGAAGGCTTGAAAATTCGAGGGAATCTTCCTGCTGAGAGATTTTCCATCTCCCCTGCGATCCCCATGACTGCCCCTCCCTAACACTTCCCCCCTCACCCCTGCAGGTAGCAGGCTCCATTCTCTTGGGAAATCCTTGTGTCGAGAAGTTTAGCCTCCACGTCCTCACCCTCCAGCGTCCCTCCAATCACCCAGAAGCACCACCTCTCTTCACCCCTCACCCCTGCAGGTAGCAGGCTTGATTCTCCGGGGAATCTTCCTGCTGCGAAGGAAGGAGGTGGAGTGGTTTTATCAGAAGGGGGCTGACTCCATCTTCCCTGATGGTGAGACAAAGACAAGTGTGATGGGAAGGTGGGTGGTTAGAGGGTGCTAGCCGGGCTTGGTTCCTCGGGGAATCTTCCTTCTGAGAAGGAAGGAGGTGGAGTGGTTTTATCAGAAGGGGGCTCACTCCATCTTCCCTGATGGTGAGAGGTTGTTGCAGCGTTTGACAAGTACCAGGAGTTTATTCCCAAGGAGGAGCAGCACATTCGTACGGAACTGTGCTTCTCTTGACCCCCCTCCACATTCCCCCACACCCCCTTCCCCTCCCCCCGATCACCTTCACTTGCAGCGTTTGACAAGTACCGGGAGTTCATTCCCAAGGAGGAGCAGCACGATCTAGTAACAGCTTACCACAAGAGACTCATGAACGACTCCGAACCTGACCAGCAGGTATGGATGACTCCGAGCCTGACCAGCAGGTATGGATGATTTTGAGCCTGACCAGCAGTTATGGATGACTCAGAACAGAAATTGAGAGTGGCACCTGGCATCTGACACCTGGCATCTGACACCTGGCATCTGACACCTGGCATCTGACACCTGGCATCTGACACCTGGCTTCTGACACCTGGCATCTGACACCTGGCGTCTGACACCTGGCATCTGACACCTGGCATCTGACACCTGGCTCCTGACACCTGGCATCTGACACCTGGCGTCTGACACCTGGCATCTGACACGTGGCATCTGACACCTGGCGTCTAAGACCTGCATCTGACACCTGGCGTCTGACACCTGGCATCTGACACCTGGCATCTGACACCTGGCGTCTGACACCTGGCATCTGACACCTGGCGTCTGACACCTGGCGTCTGACACCTGGCATCTGACACCTGGCGTCTGACACCTGGCATCTGACACCTGGCACCTGGCCTCCCTTCCTTCCTTGCTAACATCTCCCCTCCTCCAGGTGGCAGCAGCGCTGCACTGGATGGAGTGGGAGATGGCCACCAGCTACCTGCTACCTCGGACTGTGCAACCCAACTGTCTAATTCCTGCTGTTGCTGCTGCTTATGTCCTCTCCCTCCTTCTTGCAATCCCAACACACTACCAGGTGGCAGCAGCGCGGCACTGGACGGAGTGGGAGATGGCCACCAGCTACCTGCTGCCCAACGAGGACTCGCTCAAACGAGGCGAGGACGACAAATTCGCGCTGGCAAGTCATCTGCTGTCAGATCCGTTCCTTTGTTTTTTCGACCTTTGCTTTTTGGTTGACGGAGGCGCCGTAAAACGTCTTCTCCTCCCACCTTTGTTGGTCCAGTGGTTTAGCTTATCCAGCCTGGTTTAAGAACTGAACTGTGTTCTCACTGTTCTTTGACTCCACAAACCCCACTCATTCACACCCACGCACCACACAGGTGCATAGAGAGCCAATACTTTGTGAACAAGGGCTTCCTGTCATTGATGGGACTCCCCAAGGGTCATTCTACCCACCCTTTGCGACTCCACTAACCCCAACACAGGCGTTTGCGTGCATAGAGAGCCACTACTTCGTGAACAAGGGCTCCTGCTGTTCTAAACACATCTCATATCTCAAGCCACTCACCGCCACTCCAACCTCCCCTGCTAACACTCACCCCCCACACAGGCGTTTGCGCGCATTGAGAGCCACTATTTTGTGAACAAGGGCTTCTTGCCATCCGACTCGTTTCTGCTCGACTCCGTGCCCAAGTTCAGACACATCCCAGCTGTCATTGTCCAGGTAGGTTCTGAGAGGTTTAAGAGTTGGGTGACTTTTGAGTCGGCTTAAGAGTCTTCTCGACTCTGTGCCCAAGTTCAGACACATCCCAGCCGTCATCGTGCAGGTGAGCTCTGAGAGATTCGAAGGTACCCTCATCCATTTGTTTTTCCTGCCCCAATGTTACGCCTGCTTCGTTGGTCTCTCTGTTTGCTCACTTGCGCTGGTTCACTCCTGTGATCCCCCATCCACTTCCAGGGCCGGTATGACGTGGTATGCCCAATCGTGTCGGCGTGGGAACTCCACAAGGCTTGGCCCGAAGCTGAGTTCAAGGTACGGAAGAAGCAAAGCCTGTATCGCTATGCATGTGTCGTTCTGGTACTCTCATTAATGCAAGCAAATTTAAACATATTTCATGTGCATCTTTGAGTTCAAGTTGTACCGTATCGTTTGTTTCATGTGGTAACAGATCGTTCCGGATGCCGGCCATTCGGCCAATGAGAAGGGAATCAGCGAACAGCTTGTAGCGGCAATGGAGTCTTTCAAGTTCAAGCTTTCAAGATGACCAACATTAATTTAGTCGCATGGGATGGGATTGTGTTACGGTATATTCTATCGAGCTGTTGATTGGTTTCCTGGCTATTGTTGTGATATACGACCAGGATTTCATTTCATGTATATCTGATGTAAAATCAAGTATCAAATGTATGGATTGTAAGGTACACCATTTGATCCCAAGCTGCCTTTCCACGCAGGCATCCACGTGGCGCGATAATCTCTGGTCCGAGGGCTGGCTTGCGTCAGCATACGGTCTGCAGGTGCTGCAGGTCGCCATCCTCCGCCGCGATTCGCGGAGCATTCTCGCAGCAGGGACCTGCAACGCGACTCACGCTCTCGCTACGACGCGTCGCGACGTGAATCCGTAGCCACCGCGGCTTCGACAAGCTGCGAGCTTAGTTCCTATGATAAATATAAATACAGCTCCGCTCAGTAGAAGCTCGTTGCACAAAATCAAGTCTGCAATATAAGCTCCTTGCCACCTTGCTTCCAGTCCGCGATTGCCGGTTTAGCCGTGCTAGGAGACCGCTCTCACTTCGTCCCACTCGCCGGTTAAACTATGGCTGCCCTTTGCTCTTTACGATCAGCGACGGCGATAGGACTCCCGCCATTTCCCGCTCCGACTTCCTCCCACTTGGCAGCATCTAGTGCGTTCGGCACTTTAAGTTCGCGATCGCGATTGAGTGTCTCGCCTTACTCGTGTCCGTCCTTTATCTCCCGGCTGTCCCGTTTACCGTCCGTCCATGCAACCTCTCCATCTCTCCTTCGTCCCACGCCGTTCCTAACTTCACCCCCCGCGAAAACCGCCGCGTATCGCGCTCGCGCGTCCAGACCTCCGCCCCACGTCACCCGCGCCGCGACAGAACGGAGCGGCGCCAGCGGCGGCGGCGGAGGCGGCGGCGGTGGAGGGAAAAACTCCCCCAGCTGGGCGGATGCGCTCTGGCGCGGCACGCTGAGGCGGCTGGCGTCGTTCCCGCTGGCGATCGGATTGCTGTTCGCCGTGGCTGGGCTGTGCGCTGTGGGTGCGTGGATGGGTGTATCGAGACACACTAATTCCATGCACGCGTTGTGTTCAGACGAGTCTAAACTGAATCCGCGAGCGGATAAGTGCATGCAATATTAGGACATGCGTAGCATGCATTTAACATGGACGGTGCATGAATGCATGGACGGGGCATGAATGCATGGACGGGGCATGAATGCATGGACGGTGCATGAATGCATGGACGGTGCATGAATGCATGGACGGTGCATGAATGCATGGACGGTGCATGAATGCATGGACGGTGCATGAATGCATGGACGGTGCATGAATGCATGGACGGTGCATGAATGCATGGACGGTGCATGAATGCATGGACGGTGCATGAATGCATGGACGGTGCATGAATGCATGGACGGGGCATGAATGCATGGACGGGGCATGAATGTATGGACGGGGCATGAATGCATGGACGGGGCATGAATGCATGGACGGTGCATGAATGCATGGACGGTGCATG